>JAQGCH010000031.1:0-43389 GCA_034699485.1 Nanhermannia elegantula
GTTGGGCCGCTTAGTCTATGCTAGACTTGGAAAAACTTTTTTGGCATACAGTAAGACTCGAACCCACAGCCACTCAGTGAACTGTGTGAACTTTTGACTCAATAATGAGCCAGTGCCTAGACCACATAGCCATCCAGCCAGCTTTTTTAAAAATAAAAGAAGCACTTATTGATAACCCAACAGACGCAGAAGTGAAATAATTGCTAATTTGGTTAAATTTTTATGCAATTAATAAAGAAAACTCACTATTACAACATATAATGAAATTAGAAAATGCTTTTACTAATTGTCAGGTTTAAGAAGTTTCCTCATTAACAATAAAAAATTGATTCTTATTTTAATAGACAATAATTTGCTAAATTTTCTGTTTTATGCAGTTTACTCTCTATTTTTTAATTATCAATTAAATAAAAGCAAAATTTTTAATAAAATTATTGAAAACCTTTATAAGTTGATCACAAAGTTGATGTCCAATTGGTGATTAACTTATACAAATTATACTGTATTACATTATTGCTAATCACAGGCACACAGACGGACACACATTAATATTAACTCGTGTTGTATATAGTGAAGGAAAAGTTGACAATTTTTTTTCATTTTCATTCACTTTCACAACATTTTCATAATTGACTTTCACTTCCTTTTCTTTTAGTGAATCTCCCGATTTTCACTTTCGTTTTGCTTACATTTAAGTCGTAGAGGTATTTGTTTATGTATTTATAGTTTCATATATTACAGAATCGCATTGAATTACATGAATCATTGCTACTTCAATACTATTGAAAACTTTTACTATTTGCAGTCACGTTCAACGCTCGAGAGTTTGGCGCTAAGCGATGAGCGCGAGCGCGCTCGATTGCCAGCGGAGCGTGAGTACGCTCGGGTGAGCGTCAAGTGTATTACATATTAAAATATTTTTTGTGAAACATAGGTTTTTAATTAAACAAAAATACATACTTTTGTAATATACACCCATATTATTCAGTTTTAAATAATTTTGGTATAGAATCACCGATTATCATATATTTCCTTAAAATAAACTAAATTTTTGTAAGAAAAAGTCATAAAAATAATGAAATTGCTGACTTGGCGCTCGGCCGAGCGTTTCATTTTTTCTAGTGTTGGGTCTGTCCCAACTTTCTATTTCAGTCTCAGTTTCAGTCTTTTAAAAAATTCAGTTTCATTTTGAGTCCCAAAGACTGATACATCACTAATTTTTCCCGAGCAAGAACTCGAACATCACTGTCTATTTGTTTCGTTTAATTACAGTTAAACAAATTGTAATCTTAGGATAAAATTATGTTTAATATAAGTTTTTAAGTAGAAAATTAAAAATTATTTTTTGTGAAAATTTATTTTCACTTTCACGATATTTTCAGAATTGACTTTCACTTACGTTTTCGCGAAAGTGAGTTAATTTTCATTCACTAGTACTGGGGACGGGCCTGTACATAAAAATAGGGAAAGAATTGTATAACTGAATGTTACTAAGGCTCATATTAATGTTCATGTTTAAAATACTCGATTTGCACTTGTTTACTGTAAACGCCTCTCTCTATTTTCCCATTGAAAAGCATTGGTGGCGTAGCCATTACTTTGCTATCCAGTGCAACTCTCTCAGGTGATACTGATCCTGAATATATAATTGGTTCGTTTCTATAGTGGCCAGTATTCGCTTGTATAGAGACAGAGAGACAGACAAAACTTGTGCAAACATACAGCAGACTTTCGCAGGGGGTATCCATAGCAAGACTGCCACTTTTTTAAGACATCAAAACTGGAGAGAAAGATAACAAAGGGGGGAACCAAAGTATATTTTTCAAATATTTCCCCAAAACATAGAGTTAGAGAGTAATAAACAAATTCATGAGTATATGAGGAAAAATCATTTTATTGTTTAATTGTATTCTTAAAAGAATAGTTTTTAATAGATTCGCTGCGTTATGCAATTCTGTATTAATAATAACAGTTTCATTTATGAATAAATTTCTTATGTAAAGCTTTTACTTTATTCTTACTGTTCCATTTATTTGTTAAAATTGAACTCTTAAAAAATAATGATATTAAGTATTTATTCAATTTTACTCATAAAAGTAAATAGTACTCTAAAAATCTCCAGTTTTGACAGCACTGCAATCTGAACAGAATTCTCGAAAACTGGATTCTCCAGCGGAAAACTGGAGAGGTGGCAGTCCTGATCCATTGTGTCCCAATGGTTGAGGTTAGTCATGAAAATTTGTGATTTTATGAATCTCGCTCTCGTCTCGGTCTTGTGTGGTTCAATAAAATCTCGTCTCGTGTCGCATATTCACAAAATTTTAAATTTGGTATGACGGATTTGAGTAACTCTTATCTTTATCTCCTCCTTCTCTTATACTAAAAGTTACTGACCGTTGGGATTATATCAATATCGATAAATAAGTTTTTATTAAAAATCATTTAGAATTCTAATAATTGATTTATTTGTAGGCAAAAAGTATTTCAATAATTTTTTTCAATCACGTCTCGTCTCGTCTCGTGTCCTAAACTTACTCAACAATTCATCTCGATTTTTCGAGACAAGATCTCGTTTTCATGACTAGTTGAGGTCAACAATACGAAAAACATAAAACTATTATTGACTTCTTTTAATAATTTGAATAGGGTTTGAAAAATAATAATTATAAATGTATTTAATTTAAAAAACATAATTAAACAAATCCATATTATTGTGAGGACTATATTAAGCCCTATTATAAACTAAACTGGTTTTTAACGTTAATCTTCTTTATTACATATAATATATTCCCTGATGAAGACTTCAGCACAAGTTGAAAGCGCTCGGAATTAAATTACTGGTATATCTTTTATAATAAAACATTTTCGCTAAGAAAAGGAGTTTATTGCTATATTCACTTGAATAAAGCACTGCTAATCATTAACTTATATTAAATTTAGTGTCTTCAGAGATCATTTAATTAGAACATGAAAAAAGATATATATCACAGTTCAAAAATTGTTAACAATTCAATACAATACTAGATTATTAGATAATAATTTGACAGAATTTGAAATTAGAGTTGAATTATGGCAAATATATGACACTAGATTTAGGAGAACCTTATGTTTAACGGTGATAGCACACAATTTTAACGTTTTGCTGTATATTTAAATTTTATATTAAAAATCCTCTTTAGAAAATGTATTAAATTGAACAAGGCTAACCTAAGTAACCCTCATTACTACGGATTTAACCGAATAATAAATGCCCTCACTTTTTAATTGGGGGCAGAGATAGAAAAAATCGAATATTTTACAAATTTTAAAATTACTATAGACCTACACCTAAATGCTTGGGTCACCGGTACATTAGCTGACCACAGGCTGACTGTACTGTACAGTCGAGATAATTATTCGTTCAATAAATAAAATAAGATTTACTTCAAAGTATTGCTCAAGATATAAATATTTTAATCTTTAAAAATGTTTTCGTCAAGTAATTTATGAATTAATTAGATCTCTAATTATATTCGAGTTTAAACTTATGTTACAATACTTTTAATTTATATAAAAGTTTAAATTACTTTAAATAAAATGTTGAAAAAGCCTTTTATAAAGAATTAGCTTTTTAAGGTGGAGGACAACAAAAGCCAATTAATTGATAATTAATTTTTTGTTATATTTCAATTTTGAATATAAGAGAACATTTGCAATCATTTAATTGAAGATTATTTGAACAAAAGTTTGATAACTTATAATTGAAAAACCGATATCTAATGCCTATCATATCTGTCAATCAAATAAAGACCTTCAGAGCTGAACATAATTGTGTTCAAACCACAAATTAATTAAGCTTTTAAAATGAATAATAAATAAAAGCGATAAATACGAGAAATACATGTATTAATGAAATGCATATCATTATTACAAAACCACTTTAAAGGCAAATCCAATGCCTTTCCATAGCAACCAAATTCATTCCCCACACACTATTGTTATATAAAAGTTGTATTATTTTTATTGGTAAATAAAGTTAATTAAAGCAATAAAACATTGAATAATGTGTTGAAAATAATTTTTAAGTCACTAATTATTGAATACAATCGTAAAAACAGAGTTTGAAATACAACTAATTTATGTAAATAAATATTACCCTTAATGAGTGCTGTACTGTATTTTAGTAGGACTGATATTATGGCCGAAACGTGTAGACAAGTGTGTGTTTTCAACGGCCTTTAAACTAACGGTAAGACTCTTTTCTATCAATACATAATTCACAAGTTTAAGAAATGCTTATATATTAAGGATATTAAACACTATTAGCGTTTAGCGAACTCTCGCAAAGAGCGATCAAATAAAGTGATTATTCAATTCATTTTATTATTTAATGATTTGCTAATTATTATTCTTTTCTTTTTTGATCCATTCATTTATTAAATATTTACAGTGTTTTGCTTTTTATTTATATACTATATTAGTATTAGTGGAGTATTATTGGAGTATTAGTACCATTAGTATTAATACTACAATATTAGTAGTACTCAGAGATGTGTTTATATGAATATATGAGTCGATCGCGTGTTTTCATGCAATTTATGTGTTCTCACTATTTAAATAATACTTACATAACATAACACTCAATACAAACATAATTTGTTTCACGACTTTATTATTCATTCAATAAATGCCTTTCATTACAAATGTATTGATAAATAAATATTTACTTTTCACTTCTTTTATATTTGTTTAATATTTTCTGATTTCATATTTCATCAATTTTTTAATTATTTAAAACTTTTATTCAATTTGTTTGATAACAATATTTGTCAAAAATTAGTTTACGTTACGTTTGAAAACTCATTCAAAACTTAATCAATAAAATAAATTATGTTTTATATGAATCTAAAAATTATGTTTAAAAGGTATAGCAATAAAAGTTTTGAATTAAAACTAGTGTTGTTTCCGTTTCAGGGTTTCATTTCAATTGTATTTCAATTTTTTATCGGTTTTTATACAATTTGTACACAAAATTAAAATTTAAAAATTATTATTTAGAGATTTAATTATAGAGTACAATCTTTTTTTGTTAATGCATTGTTTCAAATGTTTTACATTATTTAATTGGAAACTATTTGAATGGTTTGAATGAATCATTTCTTTATTTTCATTAAATTACAGTTTATTTCTATTTTTAGAAAACTTTGATTTGATTAGAATTTCTTCAGCAAAACATCACTATTAATACTAATTTTAGTGAAAATGATTGGGAAAACAAATCAGTTTTGCAATCAACAGATAATTGCCTTTAATTAAGAATTTTGAAGATTTTTCAAATTTAAACGAAATAATAGTTCAATAATTAGTTAAAAATAAATGATTGCTTGCATTAAACCAATAAATTGCTGATTAATTAAGTTTTTATATTCAAAAATATTTTCCTCAATAATTAAAATCTAGAATTAATTCATTAATAAAAATAAATGAAATATTCATTGAAAACCTTCGAAACTTAATAATCATTTTTGACATTTCCTTCAATTAATCCTAAATTTTTGATTCGCTTACAAAAAAATGGTTTTGCATTCAATTAAATGAAAGTTATATATTATCGACTTTAATAAAATTATATAATATAAGCGATAAAAGCATAAAAGCCTATGCCTTCAGGCCATTAATTGGGAGTCAACTCAAATAGTTATCATTAAAAAAAGATTTTGCTTAAAAAGAATGCTTTTTAGAATATTTTAAATGAATTTATTGCTGTATTCCTTAGTTTACTGAATATATAATGCACAGTAAACGATATCGAAAGCCTTGGCCTCTATTTCTCCTCTGGAATGCCCTTTTGTAACATAACTTATATTAATAATAATAATAATTGATTACCAGCTTTTATTTGGTTTTACTAATGAAAAACTTATAACTCTTTGCGATTTATTACCTGAAATGCAAATATTTGCTATTCTAATAAGTATGACATTGTTTCTCAATATTGAGTCACACGAGTCATACCCATTGATATTACATCTATTGATTAGAATAGTATTGTATTGTATGACATGTTATGCTAAAAGTCCAATGAGTTCACATTTGTTTTATTTTATTATTTTGTTGTTAAATATTCATAATTTAGGTCAATACTGAGTAAGTAAGACTCAATAAGTCGATGCTATAGTGTTCAGGCCTGTACAGTACCTGTTCGAAGACTGTTCAAAGATAGTCTGTTTTAATACAAATTGATTGCATTCAATATATACTGATTTGTTATGTTCGGTATGTTTTAAATAAAAACCTGCTAAATATTGAAGTATAATATAATAGAATATTTGCATTGTTCTGATCTTAAATTTAGGTTTAAATGTGTTTTTTAGGGAAAAGTTGAAAATAATTGCATTTTAGTGTTATTTTTGAGAATAAGGAAAAAATATTTAAAAGTTTAGTGTATGGTATGGTTTATCATGATTTGACTGCACATTCGTGAATATGCACACATTTTATATGCATAACCATTACACAAGTGTAGGCAAATCGCCTCTCCCTCTCTCTAACAGCCATTACTTCAGTTAATGCCAGACTAACTTTTAATAGCATTCATTTTTTATGAGATTTATTTTTATGAGAATCTTACTATTGGAAGGGGAGGGCAGAGACAGACGGACATTACTAGTCTGTCAGAAATGGTAATAAACTACTTCTTATATTAAAAATGATCACATTTGTCACTTATATTTTAAATTCGCAATTTTTTGATGGTTTTCAATAAAATACACATTAAGTGAAATGTGATTTCTCTTTTCCCGTATTAATGACTTCATTTTTCATATATGATGTGAGTCTAACTTATAAGAGATTTAGTACTTGTGAGATATTATTTCAATTATATCAATATATTTAAAGAGCAAACTCATAAAAACTTTTTATATTTGTAATGTATAAAAGTATAATTCATTTTAAACAATTACTTTTAACACAATAATTAAAGTTTATTAATTTCAATTAATGAAATACTATATGTTATGCCTATGATTTGAATGTCTATTTACAAAAAGAGTGCAACTCATTGTACAGTATAATATAGTATAATATATTCCCAATTTATAAGTCACGTCATCGCGTGTGGGCTTTATATATGCTATCACTTTAGGCCTAATAATAATATTGAGAAATACCGTTAATTTGCAAATATGAGAGCATTTGAACCCAATCACTATTTGGCCCTCTTTTCTAGCTATCGGCACACTTTAGATCTGTTTTTAACTTCTTTAAACTTAGTTGAGGTGATCATTTTGTTAATGGCTCTTATTCTACAAAAATAGAGAGAAATATGTAACGACTGGCCCTCACTCATAACGTGTTATTATACGAGACTATTTCCCACTTAATTTGCATTCAAATGAGTTCTCCTCTGCATCTGTTTAACCCCTCTCAACAAATTTTCAGGTTTTTAGTTCCCCCAAAAAGTAGTTCTATGTGACCAATGATAAAGTTCTTCGATCTAACTTACAATACATTACTTTGGGTCAAAATTTACTTAAAACACGTCAACACAACAGCTTTCAGTATTTCAAGAATTAGAAATAAATGTGACTTTAAATCTTGCAAACTATTACGCAAATTATAATTATTTTTTTTTTTGCCCTTCTGTTCGAGGACTTCACAAACCTCGAAAACACTTTAATTAATATTTTATTTATATTAGAATCTAATAAATTTACATTTAATTATGCAGTATTTAAGTTTTTATATCTTACACATTTATATCTACTTCTTATTGGGATCTATTATAGAGGTCGCCAATGGCTTTGTTAAGTAGATTCTAATGAAATTGAAAATTGAAAACTTTAATATTTTTAAGAAATTTTTTGGCAGTTTTTTAGGTTTAGGAATAATTACTATTTTAAGATTTAAACATAAATTGGTTGTTATTCCCATCCCTTAATTGTGTTATAAAATAATCTTTGTTTTCGTACTGTATGTAAAACAAAAGCAGAAAACACTTCTTAACTTAATTAGTTGATGGGTTGGAACACTTTGAAAAATGATCGCACAATAATTTTTTTGTGAGTTTTATAGATAAAGATTGCGTTTTTAGAAAAACATTTTAAAAATTTCTTATTAAACGGCGTGATATTTGGTCAAAAACTTTATAGCCCTCCCTTTTCGGTGCGCTGAATATTTTCACCTCAATTTTCATCCCTCATAATTATAATGTCTATAATTCAAGCACTAAAGCCTAGTTTTCGTGAAAATGCGTGCCTTTTTATGAATAAATAAGTTTATGGAGGAATGGCTATCAAGTAGTTTTCAGACTATATTCAAAATAGACTCAAATAGAATCTATTTAAGCAAAATTCACACAAGTTTATCAAAATTTTAAAAGTTTATGCACTTTTTAATAAATAATCAATTTAAAGAAAAAATTTCACCTTATTTTGTAATAGTTTATGTTTAGTAAATACTCTGTTTACTCAAAATTTTAAGAATACCTTTTTGCATAAACTGACTTATTAATGGAATTATTCAATATATGAGTTTAGGACCGGTATGCAATAATGCATATTCTGTTATGGATTGGCGTTTTTGTTTTGCAAATTAAGCTCACGCATTAATGAGATTTTTATGATATTCAGTTTTGCATAAGATTTAGTGTCTATCGTTTAGTTGATTATATTTTGCTCGACTATCGTTAAGTTGAAGTTTATTTTGAAATATTGAATTATCGTTTATATAAATTATTTTTGTCTAAGTAACGTATTTATTAATGATAGAAATTAAAATACCTATAGTATAAAATTGTTGTTTGATACTTTTTAAAAATTTGCACGTTTTAAAACTTAATTGAAAAAACTAAAATATTTGAGAGAAAACTTGAAAATAAATATTTGAAAGGTCGGAGCTGAACAAAAAGTAAAAATAGATAATAAGTTGAATTAATTTTTTAGGTCTACTTTATAATTAATCTAAACTTTATTTTATGCTATTATAGAGTTCATTAATTAGAAAAATGTTATTTATAAATGCGGTCCAGAATTTAAATTCAGTAGTTTATGCATTTTAGAAAATCTGAGGCATATATTTTCAAAATATAAATCCATGATTTTCTAATTCATCGGAGAATAGACCTAATATTTGTATAACGTTAACAACGTGTATAACGTAATACTGGGTTTTGAATTAACAAATTTCGTATAAAAATATTTATTTTAATAAATAAATTAATTCATGAACTGCATTAAAATAATCGATATTTTCTGTTCTTTGAAATAAAAGTCGACTTAATGGTATACAATCGAATAGTATAATGCATCACTTGTTTATCTCACGCTTTAATTAAGGCATATGTTTTTGAGTTATACTTTGTATCAATTTATAAGATAAGATATATGCTATCAATAGAAGATATTCAATAAGTAATACATACAATTACTATTAACATTATATAAATATTCTTATGA
Source organism: Nanhermannia elegantula (assembly GCA_034699485.1). Lineage (NCBI taxonomy): Eukaryota > Metazoa > Arthropoda > Arachnida > Sarcoptiformes > Nanhermanniidae > Nanhermannia > Nanhermannia elegantula. The sequence continues at coordinate 9,438 of JAQGCH010000031.1, forward strand.
ATCTAATTGGAAACATGCAAATGTACTGATAATTTATTATATTAAGCAATACATCAGGTTTGGGCCAATAGGCAGTTCGGGACCCGACCAGAAGGTCGATCATATCCTCTTTATTAAAGTTTAACTCTAAGGGAAATTAAATAATTGAGAATAAGTTATGAATAAAAGTATGACTACTATTGAAAAATATGTCATTTATTTTTGAAAATTGTTGTTCACAATTGAGTTAATTTAATATAAATATTAAAATATTGTACATTATTTGCATTAAAAACAAATCTGTTTAAAAGTTCGTTTTTATAGGTTCTCTTTCTTATTCATGGCATATATGGTATAAATATATTACTTAAACACAGTCATAACTCGACAGCTTTTCTTATTAATTATATTTTTGTTACTGTCTCTCAGCTTTACTTTTCTACTCTATCTTTTTAATAATAGTTGCGATGATGAGAAGATTAGAGACCGAGTGAGAGCCAATAATTGTGATGTTAAGAGGTGGAGCTCTACTTGTAAAACGCGATGCTATTCACTTGACGACTTGGCACACATTTGGCAAAAAGAAGAAACAAGACATACAAAGTGAAACAAACGGCACATGTGAGTGAGTTTTTCTTTTGATTTGCTTTTTTGAATAAACTTAATTGCATTTGAGAACACTTTATTTGCTCCAAAGTTTTGTTTTACTCTCAAAGTGTTTCTGTTCTCAACTTTGTTTTGCTAATAACTTATGTTAACTTTTATTAAGAGTTGATTGGCTGCTAATTAGCTTTTTATATCGACTCTTTTTCTATAAGTGTTATGCTGTAAACATCGCACCATTGATTTCATTAAAAACTTTTGGCCGGCCGATTGTTGCGCACAGAAAAACACGTTCTCTTAGAGCTCTGGGTTTTTCGCACTGAGTCTTTCTAATGGAAATTAATGACATTTGTTTGGCTTGTTATCAATCTTTTAATTCTTTTGAAGTGCGATTATAATTAAACGTGAGTTATTTGGACCTGTTTTTGGCCAACTTGTTGTTTATAACTAAAGTACAAGAAACTAATGTGTAGTAAAGTGAGGCTCAACAAGAGTAGTATTTAATTTGTGTGGACTTTTCCGCAATTGGTTTTTCTAACTTCTGCCTTACCTTCAACTCTTGTATATCAGTCATCAGCCGTTGTTAAGAGAGATATAATTCTTTTCAGTTTCTGTCCAAAATCTTAACCTGAAAAAAGGTACGTTTTGTACATATTTATCAAAAAAATATTATGAATCTATTGTATATCTGAATATAGAGTTGAGGCGCAGCCAGAGTTCAGCGACACTCATAATGCGATATCTTTTAAAAAAGTTACTCAATGCTGGCGTGTAGTGTTTTATTTACTTAACAAATGTTAAGAAGAGAAATGCTTCTCAATTGTAAAGTAGCTGAGAATCACTTTTCATATCATTTTCATTTGATTCTTCTGTTGCATAATTTATATGATTTCACTTTTTCTCAAAACTGCATTTAATTAAGATATTTCTTACTTCAAATGGTCTTTTATAAAAGTTAAATCTAATATATATATAACTTTAAGTCTAAGATAATTTCAAGCATGTGATAGATTAAGGAAAAATTTTAGTTTTTCAAACTTTTTAAGATGAAGTTTTTGCATATTTTATAACTATCTGATGTATACATAATTTTTAAGAAATGCTATTATTAATAAAAGCTGGAGTCCTGATCCCAACCTCACAAATTGATGTCCTTTTCTCCTCTCCTCTCCACCCAAATTATATTATAGCTTTAACACAAATATTTCATTTGAGCTTTTCTTAAATATTTGTCAAAGAATAAAAACTAGTTTTTCTGAGACTCAGTTTCTTTTCTTTGCAATTTTATGAACTTAAATATTTAAATAATTCTATTAACAAATAGATAGTTTGCATATTTTACAAATGGCATTGACTACTACGTCTACTACTTTTATCACTACTAATACTACTACTTCTACAATGAATATTATTATTATTATTATTTGAAAACAGTAAAATTGTAGCGCATAAAAGTAATTATTACCATTTTGTGCTCATAGCGCACTAACTATCACATGTCTAACTTGCATATTAATTATCTTATTTATTATAAATAATGTTTTTATATTCCAAGGACAGAGCAGTAGCTCAAAGGAATAAACGCAGAATTATACTCAAGTTTGCCTTTTATAGTTAGTCGAGGCTTCAGCTTATAATACTGTGTTTTCCCTCTTTTTTTAATGCCATCAGTTTTCGATCTCTTTTAAGGGTGACATTTGCTACGTAAAAGTTATAAGTTATTACATTGTGTTACCTTCAAATATATCAAACAACTTTATCGCATTTTTATGAATTGATAAAAGTGAAAAACACTTGGGTTCGGCATATTTCGATTCTCATTACTTTATTTTTATTCAACAAATTTAAATGAGTTGCCTTCGGAATTAGTTATTTATTTCGCAAACATATACTATATTAATATGTTCTTGACTCGAGGCAGAGATACTTGAAAAATAACTTATATATAAATTGATAAATTACCCGTAATATTAATACTTTTACCATTTATTTAATCTATTTTTTTAATCAATCAAAAAAACCTAATTATTTGAATAATTGCTAAATGTGTTAGCTTTCAATCTTTATGATAATACTCAACTCAACTAAAAATCAAGAGAACCTCTTTGTGGGGATAATTTTTATATTCATTCAATAGTTTAAGATAACAATGTTGTGATAACTCAGCAAAAAATAATTCTAATAATAATTGATGTAAAGCTAGAAATAGTAAAATATAAAAATTATGAAAAAATCTAATGAAACTTTTATCATAAAGTATGCGTTTTCTTACTTATCAATGCGTAAGGTTATAAAAATAAAAACCTCATTATATAAGATTTTTTATTTAATTAGTTTTAGTTCAATGATATACACATTATGTTACACTTTATGTTAAGTGAGTTTTTAATTATAGAAATTTAATTTTATGAAATAATTTTCGATATTTTCCCACATTATTACTTGATGTAATTTAAACTTTCGCTTCTCTAGAGCTCATATATCCTGATTTCACTTTCATCGTTCAATTGATATGATATGAATTGATTCTACCATTCAAATCAAATGCACGAAATAATATGCTACTTAATAGCAATATTTTTTGCATGAGTGCATTTATTTACTTTATTGTGCCTCATATGAGAGATAAGACTTCTTTAATAGAAAAAATAGATACACTTATGTGTATACTATATAATAATGCAGATTTTCATTAAAATGGCCAATATTTTAATTACAAAAAGTTAATTATAAGATTAATAAGTATTGATAATAACTAAATAATTATACTTTTTTTAATTTAATTTTTTCAATTATACAAATTAATAATACAAATAATAATTGCGCTCAACCTTTAATAAATAATAAAGGTAAATTAAAAAACAATTTTCATTGTGATTTATTTATCTTTTATATCAAACTTAGTTTTAGATGAGTTTGTTTTTGAAAACTGTTTTAAGTATTTTACACCAGTTATCTTATTAACACTAGAATGAGATTTAATTTTTTTAGAGTAAAATAGTATCGAACATAGACTGTAAGGTTTATGGATTAAAACAATGTTTGTTATCATATTCGCGCATCTGATGTGCCTCTAATAACTTTTTTAAAGGGAAATGAGAGTCATTTCTATCTAAAGATTATTACATTCATGCCATGCGTGACACAATGCATTTCAATTGTAAGATTGGAATTTTATGCTTTAGTTTAACTGAGTCTTATATTTTTTGATACTATAATCATAATCAGTGATATCTTAGTAATGATGGCAACATCACGTTATGCATGTTATACATTTAAATTATTGTTTGACTATTTAAAATCAGTTCTAATGTTCTATAATTTTTGTGTTTCCTATAGTTATATATTTTTTATGGTCATTGCGCTTATCGTATATCTTATAGAGATATACCTCTTGGCTAATAATCAATTCATTATAGATCTCTACAGTTATACTATACTTACCTTCAAAGTTAACCTACAATCTAAAATAAATTTACATAATATTTAGCAGAAGTTAGGCTCTGGAGAATAATTTTGCTGATACTTTGTGTAAATACTGATTAATGAAGTCTAACAAATAGATGTTCGCATTGAACTCAACTTTTTTCATATTCAAATGATAAGTAAGAAATGGAGAAATTAGTCCTTAAGGTGATTGATCTAAACGTTAATAGTGTTGGCATTATTATAATCACAAGATTTGAGAACACAGTTCTAAAATTAATTATAGTATATGTATATATTTTTCGATATAACTCACTGTATGTCTTATCAGTTGCAAGTTTTTGCATTAATTTCTTTCTATTTTATGTTTAAATATTTGTTGGAATTTCCTTGACCTCGATTTTAATTGACTACTTTATGGTCACTGATAATGAAACTCATTTTCAAGGCATGCAAATTGAATTCTCGATTCGACCCAATTTTATCATTGCTTCTGTTCTCTGCTTTTTAATTATAATTCAATTGGCTTTCAATACAAGTTCTTCATCAATTCTGTTAAAAAATTCTATCAAATAATGTTTTTTTCATATTATAATTTAGTGAAAATTTAAATTTTAGTTATATATTATGTTAATCATTAATCAAGAGTTTTAATTTGTGTCAAATTATTATTTGTTTTTTATAATATTTTTTCTAATGTTTCGTTTCTCCTAAACATTACTTATATATGAAATATTAAAAAACAAATAATATACATTTGGGTACTCTTTCACTAGTTAATGGCAGGTCTCCCAACCCATAAGTGGGCCGTCCAGTTTTTGTTAACATTATGTCCTATGGAATAGTAATATATCTATATTAGAACCAAATTCGTTGAGGTGAGTCTGAATAAAATAAGTGAAGACACTACTGCTCTACTCGATTCTTAAATCTATCTCATGCATAACATTATTTCAAAGTTGTATTATTTTTAATAATTAAAATTAAATCTATGATTTATAACTTACCTTAACTTCAATAATAAATCAATTACAACGAGAAAAATGCAAAACAAAAACTAAACTAAATTAAAACAAAAATATAGACTAAAATGTTTTCCTAAATATATTTTAAGGTTTACAATGCCAACAGATGGTCAGCGAAACTCTGAATCCTTTCTAAGACTGTATACCTTTCTAGTGATTTACAGAATGAATTTGCTAAATTGCAAATTCTTTCATTTTTACAAATCCGGTCATTTCAATTTCAATTTTAAGTGGAGGACAACTACTCCTAATAACTTTTATAAAAAGAAAGGTTTTTAATTGTGTTTTCTTCAGTCAAATTACCGGAAGATTAAGAAAGTTCAATGAATTTCATATTACATTTATTGTTTAGGTTAGAAATACAAATATTGTAACTAACGATAAACTTATTGATTAAAAAGTCTTGAGACGAAACTTAATAATTTGCTCGTAAGGCCCAAAACAGTAAACTTATTTATTATGGAAACTTAAATATTTAATTTGACAGTTCATCGTTCTCTCTGCAAATCAAAAACTTATGATATGATTAGTGAAGCATTAAAAACATCGGTTTTTAAGATTTTTTTATGTTCAGAAAGAACAACATTTACTCTGACTAAAGCATAGAAAATAATCAATCTTTTGTGCAATCGATGCGAACAAAAATGAATTCTTCTATTTCAAAATTTAAGCATTAGTTTAATTGTATTTGACTTTTTACCATTTCTCATGTTTTTAAAATTTTGTTTTTATTATACTTTTTGTTTATACTTTCATGAGTCTCAGGCAATATTTTATTATTTCGAATATGAATAAAATAAAAGCCGAAATATAAAATTTGGTTTTAGAACCAAATATAGTAGATCCTAAAGCTAATACACTTCTACCCATGAGGTTAATATTATTTGCATATCAATGCATAGAAACCTATCACAATCATTAATCATTTTTTGTAAACCTGATATAATTTTTTGTGAATGTAAAATTCATGAGAGAAACATTTGGTTTTCATTTTATAACTAACTTTTCGTGAAAAATAGGAATATTTTGCTATCTTATAAATTAGAGTCGTATGAAAATTTTATAAACAGCTGAAAACATACTTCAGACCATTCTCATATTGATTTTTACATATTAAGCATATAATAAATTCTATTATAAGAAACTATTTCCATAATTTATACTTAAAACCACTTGTGTTACATAGATTTGTAAATTTATGAAAATATTTAATAAGTTCCATATTTGGTTTGACAGAAAATAATATATCAATTTATTTAAATATGTTGAGCTCTGTATTCTCTATATAAAAATAAATATCTTCTATATTACTCTCTACGCTTTGTAATTCTGTCTCTCTGAATGTCACACTTTCGAATACGAATATCCTGTATATACTCCAACTTTTCACGATTTGGATGTGAGGTATTTTCGTCTCATATTTGACTGATATTTTAGCGGTAAAAACCCTACTGTTTGTATGTAAAAAACAACGTCGCCAATAATTGTCACTTTTTTAAAAATTTTAATGAAATAATGAATCGTTATTTTTTTAAGTTTTAGTTTAGTTTTAGTTTATTTGCTTTGATTTTCCTGTGATTTCTGATATATCCAAAAAACAGAAAACCTCACATCCAAACCGTGAAAAGTTGTCGTATAGCACTTAAGCAGAAATTTTTTTATGAAAAACATGTTCTTCATAAATATATTATAAATGGCAGGCATTTCTACCTACTAATAATATAAGACATACAATTGTAAGACATGATCAGAACTCATCGAGAAGAGAGGCATCATGCAAATTTTTAAGTGGGAAAAATTATTTTCATGCAAAATCCGTGAACCAAAATTTCGAAACATAACATAACACAACATTTTCTTCGGCCAACTCCATAATGAGAGGAGATCTCACCTTTAGCCCAGAGTTAGAGTGAAATTTTTACAGGTGTTACCTGTGGTGGCAGTGGGGCGAATGCTACGGGCCTAGGGATTGCTCGAAAACAATGAATATATGGTCGGTATATTGCAATCAAAGAAGAACAGCGAGGCTGGGATTCGAACCCATCGATCATGAGTCCGGCACCTTACCCACTGCGCCACAATGACTCCCTAAAAAATTTTGAAACTTTAGTGCAAAATTATTTATTGGTTTGTTAGAGTTGTGAATAAGAATTCTTTTATTTGACAGACGAATACCTCAAATAAATTAATAATGATGTTAAACGCTCGAGCGTTTGGCGCTCGGTGGCGAGCGCCTAGCGTTTAGATTTTGCCGAGCGGGAGCGGACGCTCGAATGTGTTACCCCTGAGCGCGCTCACCTTTTTCCCCTCACGTGGAGCACCGAGCGTTATCATCATTATAAATTAAAACAAAAGGTAATTTGAGTTTTTGCAGAGTTTACACCAAAGTTTAATGTAACATCAATTCGTTGTAATGTAACATCGGTTGTAACAGTTCTTGTATTAGTATTAATACATGGAAATGGTTTTATCTTTACTATCATTATTCACTGTTTGCAATTACATTAAATACCAAAAACCATTTTTCTTTCTCAAAGTCACCTTTTATTCAATTTTTTTGGACATTAAGCTTGAAATTGCATTAAATTCTTAAAAAAGACAATATATTACAGAACTATTATTAATTTTAATTGAAAAAACAATTGAATGAAAACATGGTTTCTGTATAAAACTTGTAATTTTCCATTGTCTTCTCTCTATTAAGTAATGGTGAATGTTGTAAATTAAACTTTATCCGTGAATCCGGTCTTATTATCATTCGTGTTATACCAATAGAAAGATTTGCAATTTTATATAAGAATATTATATGATTTCTCACGTTATGTTTTGCATTTTGTTTAATCGAATTGTATTATTTGTTATTTACCGGAAAGACTCCACATATTGTTAATATTAAATTGTTTCAAACATTTGAACACTTTTGAGCACATATGGGGTAAAACGTTAGAGACATTTAATATTTTATATTCTTAGTATTGAAGCGCAAAAACTTTTTTGTTTCCCCCCAAACAACGAATAATAATAAATAGTATTTCGGTCGCCTTTGACGGCGCTTTAACTTAAGACATGGGCATCATTGCTATGAGGACTGCATTCATATACCGATGGCTTTCTTTGGGTTTATTACTTATGGCGTGCATGAGATCTACATGTATTACTATATGCTTGTCTCACACGTCTCACACTGATTATTGTATTGCTTTTACATGCATTGCATGATTGATGAATATTCGTCAAAATGAGAATTCGCTATCGTTTTTGTATACGCGTTTAATATTTTTTTAAAATTATTGTTGTTTAATGAATGATTTCAATTTATTCATTACATCCGTTTTCTCAGTTTTATTTAACTTTTTCTTTAAAAAAATAAATGTTTCATTTATTTAGATTAAAAGTTTAGAATTTCAATTATGAAGCCATTCATTCATATCACTTAATAATATAACAGAGAGGAGTCTGTGTTAAATTCAAAAATATTTCAGATGTGAGGTTATGAATGTGAATAAAGAAGAAAGAGTGGGGAAAAAACTATTGCCCAACTTTTTCAAACATAAGGCATAATAGATGAATAATCGCTTAAAATACTTATTTTAAAAAATGCTGAATGGCTTTAAATACTTACTATTATTTTACTTAATATTTTTGTGATAACACATTATGATAAATATGAATTCCAACTATGAATAGCAATAATACGATTTGGAGTCACCAAACTTGATGGCCATGGATTTCGCAATTGTATTAAACATATATTCTGTTACAAATATAAATCTATGCTATGGAGTGATCCATCAATTGTTGAAACCCGTGCCCATTGTATGAGAACTTAAATTATAGGAACCTATCTTTGGTTAATTAATTGTTTATATTCATTAAGTTGCAAAAAAATTTTCGAATTTGCATATTATTGAGAATATATCCCATTGTTAAAAAATTCTGAATTCTCATATTATTGAATGAGTTAAATGATAGTTAATAAATTATCATGAGATCAATTTTTAAAAATAAAACACGAGTTTAATAATCCTCATTCAGTCTTGTTTTTAATAATATAGATTATTGTTAAACACTTAATACTAATATAAAGCAATTTTTTAATAAAAAACTATACTGAAGATATTAAAAAACGATTAAATACAACAAAGCTATTATTTCAATACTTAATAAACATTTTTAATATGCACTTATTTAAGCATTTAAGCCGCAATAGCCCTGTACTGTATTCAATTTAATTATAAATTCAAATAAGAAAATTTATAAATAAGAAAAATTTGTTAATATAATTAAGTTAATAGTCCTGTAAATATATAATTCTTTCTTATTTTTAAGTTTTATGTGGTAACTACAAGCAAAAAATGATGCAAATATATGCAAAAATCCGAGCCATAGTAGTAACGTTATAGTGAATCGTTTTTATAATGTATCCTAATGTACGATATTTGTAAAATTGTGTATTTTGCTATTTTATTTGAATATTAAATATATATATGTATTTATAATTTATAATATAATGTATGTGTAATTTTAATATATGTATAATTTGTATTCATATATTGGCATTTTATTCAATTAAAAAATTATCATTTAAAAAATAGTAAGTTATGTTAGTTCAAATTTTGAAAAATTGAGATAATACAATATGAAAAAGCTAAAAAATTGAACCAAATGAAAATGAGCTAAGAGAATTGAGGAAAGAATTCTCGCTCAGTCAAAAGACACCATTCTTGATGTACACTTTTTAATAAGACTTAAGGGGCAAATAAAACTTTTCAATAAAGATTGTTTAGTTTATATAAGATTTGATAAACGTGTGCAATAAGATTATAGTAATTAATGTAATAATGAGATTAAATCTTACTCTTATTATAAGCTCATTTCATTTCAACTTAATTTAATAATTCTATAATAATTAGAATTCACAGAATTAGAAAAATCATAACAATAGTGAATTGCTTAAGAGAATTAGAGTATTGTGCTATCAGTTTATTTTGCTCTATTTAGACCTTAATTATGAAAACTTTCACTAGTGTTAAGATTAGTTCTGAACAGTGCTAAATAGTTACATACTTACTGTAATATTGAAGATTAAAAAAATGTATAATAAATTATTACAGATAAACAGATCAGTTATCATGATATCTATAAAAATAATAAAATACTGTACATCATAAAAAATAAAATTATACTTCAGGTTTTAATCATAAAATTAATAAATTTGTAATTTATGAAATGGAAAATGTTTAAATTAATTCTTATTAATTGAATTTTAAATGTGATTTGTATTTTCTTCAGCATTTACAGCATCTCTTTTATTCCAAGGTTCTGAAAAACAAAGTGTCTCTTTTGAGAAAACTTTTAAAACTGCTGTTTATAAATACTGTACTGCTCATTAAATTATAAAATTAATAATAATTTTAAGGGGAGAGAGAGCTTCGGATTCGAAGCTGTTTTTTCTGCAATATGTTGGCCACATATTGATTGTTTTATAACAACCCTATGGTCCGACGCGTTCGCCCACAGCCGACACGGGGTTATCCCTGTAAAAATCTCATTGGTTTTTAACATGGGCTTTAGTGAGATCTCCTCTCATAACGTAGTTGGCTGAAGAAAACGTTTTTTTCATAATAATTTTATTTTATTTTATGCTTTAACAAATATACAGTTTATTTCCATTTATATTATATATCAGATAATATTTATTATTTGAAACAAACAGTCAATACTTTTGACTCATATCTATCGTTAAATTTACTAAATTTTCTCCAGAGCACTAAATTTAGTGCTAAATTTAGTTTTTGGACTAAATTTAGTATAAAATATAAAAATACAGCAAAATGTTAAAATTGTACGTTATCCTAGAATGTTATGTTCCCCTAATTCTAGTATTATATTAAAGATAATTCAACTCAAATATAAATTTCTTTCAAATTATTTTTCTAATAACTAGTATTATATTGAATTGATAGCAATTTTTGAACTGTTTCATTTGTTAATCTGCTTCTATGAAAAATTTGCAAAATTTTCTCTTCAGACACAAAATTTAGTATTTTGCAATGCTACTCATATCTTATTCCTCGAAAAAATTAGTTTTAATCAGTTTGATATCATTATTATAAATAAAGCATTTGATATCTATTAAAAGTGTATTCATTAGAGTTTATTGTAGTTTAAAAGCATGTTTGAGACAAACGTTATTCGATACAAGAAATTGAAGAAATATACCTGTGCTGTACAGAGAGACAGTGTGTTGTCTTATCTAAATTAACTTCCAGGCATTTAATTCGTTCTCATTACTAATGGGGATTCAAAATAAATAATGAAATGTCAGAGACATTCGCAGTTTCAAACATCTCATGTAATAATTTTTTTAATCATAATCATTATCATTGCAAAGCTTAAAATGAAGTACAAATTCAGTGACTCTAAAAAACTCGATTCTGGGCATGGCTTTTAACTCCTGTTGGGTATAAAATTTTACTTAATGTATATATATTATGCTTAAGTTTACTTTGATTTTAGTGCAGTCTAATAAAGAGCTAATTAAAGGAAAAAATATTTCAGACATAACTTAATATTAGAAAAATTCTAATTTCAAGGACAGGACAACTTATACAAAAAAGTAGAGAGCGAGAGACGAGACGGACAGACAAACTGACAGACGGATAGATTATAAAAATAGAGTTCATTAAATTGATTGCTCAGTGAAAGTAATAAAAAATACTTTGGAAAATATTTATATTTATAATATTTATGGGTCAGAATATTTATTTTAAAAATTAATATGGATTTGAGATTTTCCCTCTCTTTATGACTTGAATTTTTTACATTTTTGCGAAATTCAAATAAAATTAATTTTAATACCTGTGCTACAAATTTTTAAGAATATCAGAGTTTGCCTTAAAAAAGAAAATTAACTATTTATTTGTCATTTCTTCAAATGAATGGCATTTATTTGATTTAACTAAAAATGTGCGCAAATATAGTATTACTATAAAAAAGTATAATATTTATAAACAGTACTGTATCTTAAGATTTAGTATTTATAGATATATATATAATAACATATAAAGTTATTCATTTAAAAACTAATTTGATATTCAACTCTCGTGTGGCGCCTGAGACCTGCTGTGATTCTTTTTTTGATCATTTGATCCAAAACCCCAACAATTTGCATGCCATGAATAGTCAACAATTGGTACTACACTTATTGCTCTGTTGTTGATGTGTCTGTTTTTCCTTTCAAACTAACTTTTCTTGCGTTATATTTTCACTCATGTTTTCGCCACTGTTGGGGATTAAAAAGTTATTGACAATTGCTGTACATGACTGAGCGTCTCAATGAGGGGCTCACGAAGAATATGCTGAAAAGTTGTATATATGTATATATTCGACAATAAAAATATAGAAACTTCTACTATCAAGTGGTTTATTAAACATATAAACATAACCGTAAACTTCATTGTTAACGGTTGAGTACTTAACATTTTGACAATTCACTCAAATATTAGGGAAAATATTATGTGCTTTACAAACAAGTTTAGTTCCGAATAGTTTTGCATATTTTTGTGTTTATTTTAGTGCTCAAAAATTGGTCATTCAATTCCATTACACGAGAAAAGAAAAATATAGATCTCATATTACACACCTTACAAACAAATAATTTCTTTTTCAGTAAAACCAAAATAAAATCTACAGTAATTCACAAATTATGTTTTGTCCTCAATAACATTTACTACTCTTTTACTTATTATAAATAACATGAGCTTAAAAAAGCTTTCAATGTGTTTTCATCAAAATATAAACAATTAGTGTTTGTACTGTATGTCAGTGCAAGTATTAGCTTATATATTATAGAATAAAAAACTTGTCTCGAATCGCTTCTGGGTTTCGGTTCTTCATAGGACCCATTCTTCTCTCTCTCTCTCTCTCTCTCCTCTCTATTCTCAATTCGGTAGTTGTCTTAATGGCATAATAGATATATCCTAATGGTAACCATAGAGACAGGAAGTCTGCAATTTACACCCTCCACTGCCTCCAATGCCTACTTTAAAAACACTTCCAGTTAAGAAGACCTCATTTTTGGCAGAAGCACATCATTTTCATGTCTGGCAATTCGTAATCACAAAGAACCGAAATAATGGAAATAATACAATGTGTGCTGTTCGTGAAATAGGCCTTATTTGCAAAACTTCAATGCCATTTCTTTTTATGCTTAAAATATTTGTCTTCTCTACGCATGAATTTATTCCTAAATATTTATACTTAAATAACTTGAAAAAAGTTTTGCTTCAAAAATAAGTTATTTTCTTAGATTTAGCGCTAAAAATGATTTAATGAATCTTTTATTTTTGGCTTTACATAAAAATTTGATGTACAATAAGGTCAAATAAAAACGGCAAAATCTTTTCACTAAAGTTTAGTGTAAAATCAAATTCATATTCAAATAAACTGATTATAGTTTTATCAGTGAAAAAATTTTTCAAAATTTTTAATTTAAACTAAAATGCATTTTAAGCTAAAGCTTAGAACTAAGCATTTAAAGGTTAGTCATCTAATGATTAAGGTTAAAAATTGATTGTAAACGTATATTTTTCAACTGTTTTACGAAAGTATTAAGACCCTGAAAAGCAGTGATTTTAACCCTTTGCCGTTTTTATTTGACCTTATTATACAGATTTGATTTTCCAATTAATCTGATATTTTGATTGATTAATTAACAAATTAATTGATAACAAACTATCAAATCACAAATAAATAAAAACTTTCAACCATTAATATTTCATTTTGCTCTGTTTTTCTTTTCTGGTTCTTTTCAGGTTCTGTTTAGTATAACGAAAAAGTTGTTTTCATTGTCATTGACTATTAAATCATGCTTTAAAAAGTGAATTTCATTTTCAACTCAGTCGTCGGCACGCTTTTTATATTGTGAATGACGTGAAGGAATAGAAGATAGAAAAGGACTTTTTACTTCTACCAATTTATGGGGGTTTAGCTTTAGCTATTCGAGTCTTATTCGTTTACAGGAATAAAGTGCGTGCATTACCTGTTCACTGATTCCCTTCTAAAATACCCCTAAATATAATTGATAGAGTTGTGTAAAGATGAAAAGTAATAAAATGGTTGACTCCATTGTAGATAAAGTTAATCAAATATTGTAAGAATAAAAAGCTTTGCTAACGTATAACATTTCAATTAATAAAGCTTTTAATCAAAATTCTTTATTGAATATTATGAGATATTTTGAATCTTATATGAAATTTTGTTAAATCAAGATTTATATTCAAATGAAGATTTCAAAAGTTTTAGTTTGAATAATAAAACTTTTACTTCAAGACTAACTTTTGTTTGGTTTGATGTTGACCTCAGCTTCTTGGGAGTGCTGTCACTGGCCATATATCGGAAAACTACATATTTTGCATACTGACAGCGTGTGTTCAAATAATGTTAATATTTCTAAGTTTTCTATAAAAATGTAAGTTTTCACTATTCACTAAACAAAAGCTTTAAGCCAATCAAATGAGTTATGGCACTAAAGTTTCAATAAATAAATTTCAATAAAGCTTTTGTGAAAACACTTCTTCAAAAAAATGATTTGAAATTCAATGAAAATAGTGATAGAAATTCTTGAGATATTATTGAACTTTTTGGTTATTCTTTCAAATCTGATTCAATTTTTATATTGAATATTTATATATATATATACGGTGTTTATATTAGAAGTAATCCGTCACTAAAATATGATTGTCTCTTAACGCTATTTTCATTTTCAACAGATTTTCTCATTTTAAAGTTTAATAGCATTTCTTTCAATGGCAATATACTATTCAATCTGTTTTCCATATAATGAGTAGAGGAAAGAGGGAATATATACGCGAGCATTAGTTTAATAGTATGAATAGTATTACATTTTAGTCTCTAGGAAATAAAATTTGACAAACTTTTTATTTTTTGAAGATTTTTTACTTTCCATATTCATTAAATTTGACTGCTTTGTCCTATATTAGGATTATTATCTTAATAAATGATTTTCTTACAATTTAAAAGTGTGTATAATCAAACGTATAATTCTATCATATGAGCAGTACCGTAACCAGGATTTTCAGTTGGGGGGATAGACATAGGAAAAATCCATTATATGACAATTTTTAAAAATTGCTACAGACATATATTAAATGTTTAAAAATCTTTGGGGAGCTATAGTCCCTCCTGCCTAGTCGTAGATATTGCTTTGCATCTTAGGATACTGTATGAATTTTACTAATGATGTATAAAAGAGCTAAAAAGCTAAGCTAATGCTTGGCTTAAAGCTTAACCCTGGCTTAACCGTCTTACAAGACTTTAATTTTTAGCTTTAACAGTCAGAGTAGAGCTAAAATATTTTGACTGTTTAGCTTAGCTCTCAGTGAAAACTCTAGCTTTTACGGTACTCAAAGAGTTAACCTTAAGGTTGACAGGTCAAACTCTACTACATTAGTATGTACGATAGGGTCAGTACATTTTTTCGACAAAATACTACTAATCAAACTCATACTAATGGTTGTTCTTTTTTATTTCAAAACACAAAAAATAAATTTTTGTCGATAAAGTGTACGCTACCCGTAAGATAAAATCATTTTACACACTTAAAATAAAATACCGATAATATACCGATATTCAACTAAAGATCTATTAACTAAAATGTAAACTCAGACAAATACAACATTTATACCTTTTTTATAATTGGTTTATCTCAATAACCCAATTGTTGAGCACATCATAAAAGCTTATTTCAATAAAAATGCCATTGGGAGTCAGGTTGGCGCAAGCTCAAAGGCATCGGACTCTTGATCGAAGTCGTGGTGCTCGGGGCTTTGATCCCCTGGAGCTGCTATCTTTGATTGCTATATGGCGGCCACATATTCATTGTTTTATAACAACGCTATGGCCCGAGCGTTCGCCCAACGCCGACACGGGGTTATCGCTGTAAAAATCTGACTGGTTTTCAACATAGGCTTAAGTGAGATCTCCTCTCATTAGGGAGTTGGCTGATGAAAACGTTTTTTTTTATAAAAAAAGGTTGTCCGAGTGGCGCAGTTGAAAAGGGTTGGATTCATGACGTAAAGGTCGTGAGTTCGAATCCCAGCCTCGCTGTGTTTCTTTGATAACGATGTGCCGTCCACATATCCATTGTTTTCTAGCAATTCCTTGACCCGAAGCATATGCCCTTTGCCGACACGGTAATACCTTTACAAATCTCACTCTAATCAGGGCTAAAGGTGAAATCTCCTGAAATTGCGTAATGAGAATGTTTGCTTATATAAAATTTTTCATTAATTATATTAAAGGCTTAAATATTATGCTTTTTGGTCATTAAAAGCATAAAAAGCATAATTTCACATCCGGAGCATTAAAAGCATACTTTCAGGACCTGAACTTATAAATTTTAAAAAAACATAATTCTTTAGCATAAAACACAATATCACGAGCATAAGAAAGATTAATTTTCCAAAATTTCAAAAACATAATTTTCAAGCTTTAATTATATTAAAAATATAAATAAAAAACTTTTTAAACAAATGTTTCAAAAGTTTAGTTTTTAACAAGCAATTGGCAGTATATATATATTTTTCAGATAAATCCTTAAAATAAGTGCATTAGGACTAATTTAAAGCAAGTTACTGCAACAGCACAGTACAAAGTTAATTTACAGGAAATATCAGTTCATTGGACATCAATTTAATACTTTTATTGTTATGCAAAAAAATTTGAGTACTGTGTATATGGAAATGTGATTTACAGCGTTCATAATCTACATAATAACGCACAAGTTTTGTCTGTCTGTCTGTCTATCCGTCGATGCACGCGAATACTGGCCACTATGAAACCGAAAAAATTATAAATTTAGGTTCAGTATGACCAGAAGGGGACACTGGGCATTCATTTTTATGAAAAGTGACCAATGGTCGAGTTGCCGCTCTACTGATGCTTTCCAATAGGAAAATCGAGTCACACGTTTCCAATAAACAAGTCGAGCATTTTAAACATAAACATTAATATGTTTGTAACCTTCAGTTATACTATTTTTCCCCGTTCTTCTGAACGGGTCCGTAGCAGTATATTATATTAGTATTTGATAGATCTGAAAATTTGAGTCAACGTGACTGAAGTTAATTCCAATAATGAAGTTTTCGTGGTCTCATTTTTGATATTATTATCAAATCGAATAGATTTCGATCATTAATTTAATATTAAATTTATTGTTCATGAATTACATGCAGTATTTGTTAAATTTCCTCGAGAATTGTGTAACCCTTGAAATTAGCCTTCTGAAAGGCTCTTTCACTGGTGTAATATTGTTTAATAGCTTCTATTTATAATTTTATTATATAGATAGATAAAAACTCATAAATTTTAATTTTTCTAATAATGCACTATTTTTAAAGTAAGCTAACGTTTTAGTCGTATCCTAAATAGAATTTATAGAGTTTTAACAATAAATGATTAACTGTATTAAATTTTATTGCTGCCATTAACATAATAAATCTAAATTCATATCCGCCTAATCTAACGCATAACCCCATCTCAATCGTGATATTTTCAAATACAGTATTACTTAGAACAACAAATATTTGAGACCGCATGAAAGTGCAAAAAATAACTCATTCATTTCTTTATATCTTACCCCTAATGAAATTGAATAAAATAATCATCAAAATAATTGCACAATTGTTTGAACTCAAAATCTTAATAAATAATTCGATCAAAAAATATAGCGCATATTCAATCAATAATTAATTTATTAATTTGGTTGACCACTTCCAGAATAAGCGTATTTTAAATAAAAATATCCATAAGATATTAAAATGTTATAAATTAAAAATGAAGGTTAGCTTTCTCGGAAATTATCTCAATTGGTATAATACTTTACAAAAGAATTAATTATTATTAAATAAAGCAAATATATTAATATACAATTTGAAATGCAAAAATTTAACACTTCTAATGTTTAATATTAACATTATTTTTCAAATTAAATAACATTTAACTAAATATTAATAAATATTTTATGATATTTAGCAAAGAATTTTTGATGTTAAGCTTACCAACAAATATGATAAAAGAGAATAAACAAAATAAAATAATATAGCTTGATCTTAATTTTTTCGATTTCTGGCTGTGACCGTATTTTGGCTTTTATAAAAATCATTGCCAAAGATTAATTTTAAGCTTTGATTAATTAGGGTCGTGTCTTATCAAATAGTGTAGGAGAAGACAATTGACCATTTTATAGATTATAGTAATAAACAAATCGTGGGCGATATTTATTAAGGCATTCAAAATTTAACTTTAAAAGCATTCATTTTGTAAAAAATATTTGAAAATTGTTAGAAAAGGCAAGCGCTAACATTTTCCTAATTGCCAACCAATGTAAATATTAAATATTTAATTTTTTTCCTCTGAAAAACCCACGTTTAATTGGATAACAATGTTAAATGATTTATTTTGTTTAAAATGCAATTAACATGTTAATTTTTTATTCATCCTAAGTATAATGCTCATACATATTCTTATTGTTGGATTACTTGTTTTGGTTATTTTTTGCGATTATAATTATACAGTATATTGACTGATAAGTCCAAATTCATTATTGATTTTTTATTCATTACAATAATCGTTAAAATAATATAAATTTGATATACTTTTTGTTAAAAATTTGAATGCAATAAATGTTATTCAACTTATATGAGATTAATTAAGTGGTTTGTTGTATAGTAAACAGTAACTTGTATAATACATTTTATTAGGAAGAAAACTACTTTAAGCTTTCACTGAAATTTATTTTTTGTTCAAAAATAGGTAAAAGATCTTATCTTAAAAACTCAAATTTAAAAATCTAATTTAACCAGATCTAACTTTACTTTCATTTTCTAATATTTTCATAATATTAAACTAAAAGTTAGATCAATGCAATACTAGTAAATCACTAAAATGGATTTTAAGTGTTGGCTATAGATAATAACTTTAAGAAAAAGGCTTTTTTAATCATTTAATGAGTATTTTTTCCTTTTTGATCCAATATGTCATTTGATTTAATAATCTTAAAATTAGCCTAATTTTCTATAATTAGATATTTAAAGACAAGTAAACAAGGATTACGTATTAAGAAATTAAAGTGTTACCACTCAATTGAATGAATGCAGACATGAAAACCTTATTTTTTATATTTAAAAGTGTAAAACAATTTTCATAAAAAATGTAAAGAATTAGTCTTTTCGTCTTAATGGAAAATTGTTGAAAGCAATTATTCTGTCACTAACATGTTTATTATATTGAAACTAAATAATAAACTTTTATTTATACAGAACTAGATATTTATTGAAAGCAAACCAAATTTATTTATTTTTTAAACAAAATTTAACTAATTTCAGTATCTCTTCGTTTGGCATCTGTTGCATTTCAAGTCTCCATAAGTTACACTCTATTATTTGGGAAAAAAATTCAAATACTTAATGGTGAATTGGTACTCGCCATGACTTCACGGTGGCCTCAGCCACACGTTACCTACCAGTGTATTCTCGCTTCAATAATCATCAAAAGGGACACAAAAAATATAACAATACCTTAAGTTATGAGTCGATTGCTGACTGATTTGCGTGCTATTTGTGTGCAGTATAGGAATGTAACGAATTAGATGCTCACACGAGGCGAAACCTCTTTTACCGTTCGGTCATATCGAAGACTACATTCCGTCTCTTATTTAGAGAGTTATAGTATTTTTGTGATTAATTATTGAATTCCCGCAAATACTATAGTAAGTCATCAAAAGTATAATGACATACAATTAGTGACAACGAAAATCTTTATTCTATTTAATATAATATTTGATACTTCGAAGTAATTGAGACAATACAACTCTAAAAATTAATATTACTGTAGGTTTTGATATCACTATCCCGTGTCCGGTATCATGTTTTAAGGTCTATTCGGTAAAAATTTTCATTGTTTGTTATTATTATTTGTAAAAGCGTGAAATGAATATTCGTGTTTTGAGATTCAAAGATACAAAAGTACAATTTGTTCAAAACTTTCGTATACCTACTCATGTGCATCACTTTTTCAATACAAATTGGCTGCATTGCGAGCATTGTAACTATTTTCATGCCAAACATTACAACTGTATAGAACTAGCATTTCATGCCATTCAAGAGATTTAATAGACAAAAATTTTAATGCGGCACAAATTGGGTGAAATGCAAAAAGAAAAAAATCCTGAATAATAATAATACTTATAATAATAAGAACTGCCACTACCATTTGTGATGCCTCAATGGAGTTGATCTCTTATTTATTTATGAAGTTAAAAAGTCATGATATCTTTTTCTGTTAACCATAAAAACATCATTTGTGCGACTTCTACTGTACACTTGTACCTGTACTAATATTTGAGCTTTTAGGTAATTGTACTCTCAGAAAGGTTTTTGCTCTTCAACTTATTTGTTTATTTGTGTGGTATATTTATAAAACTAACAAATAAATAATTATAATCTAATAATAATATCAGTTTTATTTTAATACAATCTTTACGACTGCAAGCGATCATATTTCCAAAGGAATTTTTTCGTGCAGTAAAAACAAATATTGTGAATCATAATTTGTAAAACATAGTTTAAATCAATTACTTTTCCCACATTAGATATTCCTTTCATCAAATAAAGAAGTTGCCGAAGAATATTGTTTGTTTTTTGTTCAAATACAATAGAATACTCTAATTTATAATCTAATAAAAAGCATATATTAATGAACTAATATCAATAATAACTGCATTTAATACCATATAAGTATACATTGTTCAATATCGATATATACAATACCACACATTGGATAATACAGCACTAGTATATATATTTAATTTTACAAATATTTAATATATATTAATACAAATGACAATTAATATCTAAAATGTTATAATATTAGTTTAATAATTTTGTGAGAATAGTTAACATTCAAAAATAATAACAAATTAATAAAAGTATGAAAGCATATAATATATTCATATCAGTGCTCTGTCAGATTTTAATTCACTAACAAATATAGTAAGACAAAAGTCTCAATAGTTAAATAATTATTATTGAAGGGTTACTATAAACTTGTTCAATTGAAAAGATCTTGAGGTGTGGTCTGCATTCTTGAGCATAAATATTATATTTACTATACTTTAAAAAAGATAAGGTTTACGTTTGCCCTAAAAATCAATTGATGCGATGCCACACAGTTTTTTGTAATATGTAATCTTTGTGGCAGTGATTTATTGAAGCAGAAATACGAAAATATCAATTTGTGAATACAGGTTATATAAATTCACTTTTAAATATATTATTTCCTTATCTAGTATTATGTAAAAACTTATGCAACTGATATACAATTATATCATATTTTATTATTAACTTTTGAATAACAGAGAGATGAATAAAAACAAAATTTCATGATTTAAAGTAATATAAACAGAAGCTGAAAGTTATAGTTTCTTAAGATATTATGTTTTATCTTAAGTTGTTTACAAGTTAATGTATCCATAATTATATCTTCATTAAATCGTTTTTTTAATCAAAATCATTCAATTAATCACATTTTTCAAAATAAAAGTTAGAAAATATAATTTTAATAAATAGAATGATTCATTACGTTCATTAACTTGAATCCGTGCTTGACTTTCTAGTTTTCTAATAAACAGCACTTGAGAAAAAATCATAGAATCAGACTTTAGAATTCAAAACACATGCCAACCTTTAATTTAAATGTATTTTAATATGCTTTCATAGTTGATAATAATAATTCACAATTCAGACATAGCATGGCTTAGCATTATATTCTACTGTTTATTGTCTGTTAAGCAGAGAAATGCCGATCGAAAAGAAAGGTGTTGAACAATTTTATTGCTATATTATTAAGTGTGTATTATGTTTGCATTATGTATACGCATATTCATTGTGTCGTTAACCAAAAAATCATTATGTTTTATAAAGTTGATGTTAAAACATATGATTGAAAAGAGAGTTTAAAGAACTCTAATATTACTTAAAACAGGACTATAATAATATTATATAAAGCATTATTAATCTAGGGTTCACTCATTTGAAAACCAATGGGTGTTTTATTTCAATTCAATTACAAAAAGAAAAATTTATTAATAATAAGCTTTTATAAACTATCAAAACCCTTATAAGAGAACAAAGATTTTGACTGAAAAAACATTTTCGTTACGCCAACCCCTTTTCAGAAGATCTCACCTTTAGCCCTGATTAGAGTGAGATTTTTACAGGTATTACCTGTGTCAGCAAAGGGCATATTCTTAGGGCCAAGGGATTGCTCAAAAACAATGGATATGTGGCCGGCATATCGAAATCAAAGAAACACAGCGAGGTTGAGATTCGAACTCACGACCCTTCCATCATGAGTCCTGTACCTTTCCCACTGTGCCACTCGGACTTCCTGATTTTGACTGAAAATCACTGAATCCTTTATTCAATCAAATATTTATTTTAAAAAATTAATTATTTTTAACTTTATCAGTCATTCAATTTCTTTTTAAAGAATTAACATTTAGTAAATTAATTATAACAATAAATAAATGAATGGTTTAAATTTTCATTTTTGCTTCGTTATTATTAAACAAAAATTGCGGCAAACATGAAATGTCCCTAGTACATAGACGTGCAAAATAGTCAATATATATATTCTGTATGAGTATCATCTGAAAGGTGATCATTCGACATTCGTTTTCTCGAAAAGTAATCAGTGACCGAGTTAGCGAATACAGGCTACGCCACCAATGCTTTTCAAAGAAAAAATTGAAACTTTTGAAGTAGCAAAATAATGCACATCTATGAAAGTCGAGTATTAATATGATCTTTTGTAACCTTCAGTTATACTATTCTAATGAACGGGCCGGTAGCTAGTCTCTAATACCTGTTGGAGTACACTAGAGTTTTAATGTTTTATTGGACTTAAGTACATCTTAATAACTAGGTGATTGGGCTCGAACTCATCGAAGTAAAAATATAATTATTCTAGATTTTAAAACATTTTCTCTGTTATTTTTTACATAATTTACAAAAGATTATCTCATATTTAGAGCTATGTATAAACAAAATTATAAGAATTATTTTAAAACAAAATCTATTGATTGCTTCATTTTAGTTGGTTTTGTTAAAAAGTTTACATATATTGTCTTGCCTTCTCTGGTAACCTACGATACTAACACATTGACAAAAACACAGAGAAGCATGAATTTATTTTCCTGTAAGTAATCAGTTCCCTTTGCTTCGCAACTTTTTGATTTTATGTAAAATTATAATTTTAAAATTTAGTCATTCGGCTATATTTTAGGCTTTAGATAATGAGTCTTAAATAATTTTCTATACACGTATAATAAAAGTATTGCTATAGCCTTTACAGTGAGGGCATTTGAAATTTGTTAAAATGTAAGATCTGAATAGTATTGCAATAATACAATGTTATACCGTATTTTCAGTTTCGTTTTCACATTATATATTTTAACATTTTATAACAATTTCTTGTATTATTTTGAGTTAAATAGTTTTGGTGTTCACGAATTTTGAAACTCTTGTGTCGCAGGATTTTTTCATAACAATCAGTTTGTATTATAGGCTTGAATTTGTCGAACGTGTTCAAGCAATTATATAAATAATTTCTTTGTAATTATAATATTTTAAACATGATTAGAGTGATAGTTGAATATAATTATTGAATGCCAATGACATTCTAGAGTTTGTCACAAATTAAAGAAATTTTATGTATTGGCATTCAATTTAATGATATTCTCTAACATTCATTAATTACAATATTATAATTATCAGTATATTAAATGGCAACTCAAGTCAAAGCTAGAGAGATGTTACTGTCGGAGCGCATAAATCTGAAAAACTCCATTTCATTCGCAGTCCCAAACCCACAATCAAAAGTTGCTTTCATAGTACTCAATAATTATTATACTGTATGTCTGAATGCATAATTTACTTTTAGGTAATGCCTTCATTTTTTCAAAGCATTTTTATTCGCCACAAAAGTCATCTTTCTATTTAGCATTAAATAGCAATAAAAATTATTCCTTAAAGAATTTCTGCTTCTATTGCATAATAAAGTTAATGATCTCATTTTCATAATGCTTTTAAAAAATTTGCTTATGTTTTGCTATCTTTATTACAAATGATTCTATTGGCTCTGTTAAAGCTCTCAAAAATACAGCCATAAAAAATGATTTTGAATTAAATGCTATGAGAATTTTAGTTTACATATACAGGCAAATGTCTCAGTTTAAATTGTTATTACCTGTGACTCAACTTTTAAAACACTGTTCAGGCTATTGTGTAATTAATTAATTTAAGTTTAAAAATATTATTTAAGATAATTTAATTATGTTATAAAATAAATGTTTCAAAATTATACACATATTTAAAGTAAAGGTTAAAACAGAGATAGAAAAGTATAAAAAGATTGAACGGTGCGGTACAGTTCATCTTTCAAGATATTCAATCTAAATGTCAAAATGAATCAAATTTAAACATTAATATGTATACCAATAAATAAATATAGCTTTTATCAAATAATCTTAAACAGTATATTATATTGTGCTAAACTAAGAAATTAAATTTATATTCTGCACAGTATACCACAGTAGTATAGAATAACATTTATAACACAATACAAACATACAAAACACAAACTGTTTATTAATAGATTTATTTGCTTTTAATAATCTCGACAATTAAAATGTTGCACTTTTATAAAGGTATGAAATGTGAGTTTATTGATCCAATATTTTATTCAATAATATGTCTTATTAAAGTCAAATTAGCTTTTCATTCAATTAAAAAAATAATTTGAAGGTAATATTTCAGAATTTTTATATAAAGATTTTAATTCAGTTTTTAGCATATTTTAATTGCCAATTATAATAAACTTATTTAGTTAATGATTTGATAATATGTTGAAGGCTTAGCAGCAATTTTTTTTATTTTGAGAATACTGTATCACACACACTACTAGTTTGAAGGTAAAGAATAAGTTTCATTAATTTTTCATAAGTTATGTAATACTAAAACTAATATGTAATAAAAGCACTGAGAAAGTAATTTTCTCATTATTTAAGCTACTCTTCATATTTCGAATAAAACGCCTATAATTTCCTTTGACATCAAGTAATAAATGATCGCTTCGACAAATATATAGTCATAGAAGTTATTTTAATTCCTTGTTTTGTAATACAAGCTGTAATTTATGCTCATTTATGATCGAAATTTTTAAATATGAATGAAAAGTATCATTAAAAATAAGAAAAAGCCTATTTTCATGAAACTGATTACTAGTTTTTGGTCTTTTTTCACATCAGTAATAGGATTGTTGACTGCAATGAAAGCAAACCCACTTCTATTTGATTTGATGAAAGAAATAATTTGAACCAAAATAAAAAAAATTGAGTTTTCACTAAAGAATAACTGATTTTCTTAACAAAGAATTTTTATAAATATCTAACGAAGTGATGATCCAATGCTTAGAGATTTGGTCACAATTTATATTACAATTTCAATAAATATCTTATTGTTAATGATTTGCTGTCAACATATTCTAAATTATTGCACGCTATGAATTATAAATTTTGTTAATCATATTTATATATACTTTCGACCAATAAGTAGTTAAATCTTATCTTTGCTCACATTTAAGCGCTTATTATTGAAGACAATCAAAAGCGAAAACAGAATAAACTTAAGCAATGATTTGAGTATAGATTAAACAAATTGAAAAATGAAACACAAATTATATTTTGAATAATTTACATTAATTTACTTAATGTTCACATTTTTATGGTTTACATTAAGAAATTATTTAAATCACATATTCTTACAAAACTTTTGCATCAAATTAACATTAATTAAATATTTATAAATATTTACTGCAACTTATTATTGACAAAAGAACTAAAGAACTAAAGAACTAAACAAATATTTATAAAGTTTTGTTAACATTCACCTTAATGTTAAGTTTAAATATCTCTAAATATTTATGAACTCAAATATATTCTATTCTTTCTATTCTTAATATAACAGAATTTATCAATAATTTAATGCAATTTTCGAATAACTTTTGACAAAAAAAAAATTCATTAACGAGAAAAATATTTGTAATTAAAAACAATTGTAAACAATGTCTTCAAGCGTTTGATTTTCACAGACTTTCATGACTTCATACAAGTCCGCAAACAATAGGATTCGACAATAAATGTTGAGATCATTGTTATTGTTGAGAAAAGCATTGCCTGTGTTTGTGATTTCACTTTTCTTTATAATCACTGCTAATCTGTAATATCGGTCGCGATTTAATTGAAATGACTTGAATTGAGTCAACTGTTGATCTGTTGGTTTGTATTAATGAGAGCTATACTCATATGAACTGCATCTGTACTGCATTGGCTCTGACAACAGGCATATCATATGTCGTTAAATGCGTTAAATGTAAGTAAATAGTAATGAATTGATTGCCATTCAAAGTGTTTGATTCCACACACATGAGTCCCACTGTATTGAAGCCAATCATAAACGTTGGACTAAATTGTGGACAATTTATTGAAAGCATGTCTTTAAGACACATTCACATAGTATTCAATTGATTGCTGTGATCGGTGTTGAGCTGTTCACTGATTCAGACATATCTCTCATTTGGTTTTAATTTTTATTAATTATATTATTTTTAATAAATTTTATTTGTTTTGACTTAAGGTCTAAATTATTTTTGTTCAATATATGAGTCAATCACTAATCAGTGAGTTATAACCAGTGATGCTCAACGCTCAAGCGTTAGGCGCTCGTTGGCGAGCGCGAGCGGACGCTCGAGCGTCTGACCCACAAGCGCGAGCATCAATTCTTAATACATAATTTTTCATACATTATAATATTTTTAATATAAAAACCTTCAATTTTTACAAAATGTTAATTTTTGTGCAGAGTTATGAATTATTCTATTTTATACAAATTAGACATAGAATCGCTACATTTTATAGCTTATATATATTGTATAGAAACCAGAAAATATTCTCTGTAAAGACTTGTGGATAGAATATAGTGTATTCCATCAGTAATTATTATTAGGTTACAACATCTGATTGATTCCGAACATTTTCTGGACAGCTTAAAAGGCAATGGAAGACAAACGATATTTTAACTTATATTGTGTAGCAAAGGGATGATATTTTTTCCACAATGCACTAAATTTTAAAAAATACTTTATACTTTATTCTGGAGGCAGCTTAAATCTGGACAAGTGGTCACCCTAAGTATTATATTTAAAGAATGTATATACAGCACAGATTTATAGCTCAAATAATATTAACAAAATATATGCAAACAACTTTTAACTTAAAAACTTGACCCTCGGGAAACGCTCGGCGCTCGCTCGCCTTCAAAAAGTAAGCGCCGAGCGTTTTATTTTTTCCGAGCGTGAGCATCACTGGTTATAACATAACTTATGAGATTCAATATTGTGTTTAATATAATGAGCGAACCGTCATTAGCCATGGGTTGGCACAGCTTTAATTCTCTTACAAAAGTAATTATTTTTACTTTAATATTATTTATGAAAATATTTGTTAATTCATTTTGTTTTAGATTAAATAACTTTAACTTTATTTTTTTTAATTTATGGCAGAGAGCCTGTAATAGCAAGTATACTAATACTTTGTGAACAAAAAAATAGAAATCATTGAATAGGTTTTGCGACTTTTCATTAATACTCGACCAGACTCTCGGGTCAATTGATAATTTCCTTCACTTGTTTATTACTTTGTTTTATGGTTTTATGCAAATAAAATAAAATCCTGATCTGTTTTTAGAATAGAATAATCAATTTTTTGAGTTAATTTTAATTTATCAATAATTGAAACCTCAGTGAAAGGAATTTCATACTTAGGAATGGAATTAATTAACAATATTTTGATCACTTAATAGAATTTTATTAAGTTATTAGTAAAACTTAAAATTAATTGATGAAAATATCTGCGAACTAAAAATGAAACCTCTAATTAAGTCAAATCATTTCTTGATAAAAAAACAAAAAGCACGAAAAACTTTTGATTGAATTCTCATTGAAATGACTTCCAATTTATCGGATGGCAATCCAGTGAATCCCTGTTTTACTGCCTTTAGAGCTACGCATCTTTACTCCGTTAACTTTTGGAAAAACACTACAAACACTACATTGATCAACAAATTGGTTGATGTAATTTGAATCAATAGAGATATGCAAGCTTGATCAAAATTTAACGTCATATAATCATTGCATATTACGTTGACCAGTAAGTAATTACCAGTAAGTTTTCGGTAGCATTTTAAAAAATGTTTTCAGGTAAATGAATTTCATTGAAAGATTCAAAAATAGAATGATCATTAGTTTTTTTATGTTTGTGTGAGGTTTTCTGTGCTTTCAATTTGCTTTAAATATTGATAATAAAATAGTTTATATACTCATTATTATTATTTTAATGCTCAAAATACTTATAATCAAAATGGGATTCAGCCAAATAGATGTACCAGTAATTCCCATAAAGTTAAATGGTTTTGCTATAAGGGTATAAAACGGATATTCTTTGGATTAAGATTCGGTGCATTGATTTGACGTGTCTATTATTTAATTAAATTTTGATCGTTCTATTAAATTAATTTTAAATTCATTTAACTATTTATAATTTATAGTCAAGAAAGAGAAGATTCTAATGATTAAAATTGATTACAAGTTCGGTAATCGTAGACGTATTACATGAGAACTGAAATAAACATTTAATTCAAAATTCTCATTAAGCAAAATATTATGCTTAATATCTTTTTTACCATTGATTGCACACGAATTTATTCAATCCTTTCGGCATTTTATTGATATTAGTTCTCATACATCATATTTTTCTTAATTTCTTGCTGTCATGTTATCAGAACTTGATTAAGACCAGAGTGAATGACATGATATTTAATACCTTATTAACTCTCTGTTCATTTCATGTTCAAGAGTTCGTCTATTTTTTAATTTTCAAATTTTATTTGCAGTTAACAGAGAAAACTTATTTAAGATTTTTAAAAATTTATGCCATTGTTATATATGAATAGCCTTTATTTAATGACCTATAAGTTCAAGACTAATTAGCGAAACACTTCCTGACTTTTACAAATATTTAATACAATAGCAATTATTTTGAAATATTGATTGAAATTGTCTTATGAATAGCTTTAACTCAACGATACTTCGATTCTTACAATTTATAATATACTAAAGTCACACTTTTCATATCCTAAACACTATAAATTATTATTGGATTAATGATATAGTTAAGCATACACTAGCGTTAGAATTAAGTATAACATTTTTGAGTTTACAAGTAATTTATTTATATGAAATTACTCTGAAAGATAGAGAGATGATAATGTCTCAAAATTATCTAAATATTCAAAATGATTCATTTTTATTGCTTATAATAATTTACAAACTTTTTAAATAGTTATTAAGGGATATTAATTAGCAGTCGATAACTTCTATAATAACCAGTTTTTAACCAAAGCGTCCAAAAGCTCTGTTGATTGAACTGAAAGAAATGGTAAAATACTTAATTTTGTTTTAAATGAGAAATCAAATGCAATTTGCAATTAAGTTATTGAATGTTGTGATGACTTATAATGAGTTTATAGAAAAGAAAAAAAACAAATGTTCCAGACGTTAGTCAGTAATTAGAATAAGTTTAAGATTTTAATAATTATAACTAATGGACATTAATGTTCAATACTGACAGAGAGACAAACATAATATTTGTAAGATTTGCAGTTTCATAGAAATGTAATTTGTTGAGTCAGTGCAGGTGTGTGTGTGCCGACTGACCCCTAAAGGGGCCAACAATTTGATTTTTAATGCAGATCTTTGTTTCTTTGGTCTCTCTCTTTCTCTGACTCAAACAAATTCAAATGCATTGGTATTGTCTGAGAGGTGCGTCTAAACAGACTTGTAAGCCATTGCCGAATAGACTGCATTAAGAATAGTTAGTATTATAAGATTGTAAACATTCTGAGTTTTTACTTCTTTTATATTTTATTTCCCTCTGTTTAAGTCCCCGACTCGCGAAAACTCATTTATGAAGGTTATAATTTGTGGAGCGTTTTGAGCATTCATTTCTCAGCCTTTTTGTATATTACTCTTAAATTCCTATTATAAATCAAAATGGAAAATAACCGTTCGTGTCTTCAATGAAGATCGCATTTGAATGCCTACTACTTGATTGATGTTCGTTAAGGTGAACACTTATAACTATTTATTCCCTTACACTTATTTTTTGTTTGGTCCATATTTCTAACATCTCCTCTATTTTACTTTACCCGTAGGGCACAATTTTTTAAAAGTTTGCTGAAATCGGTTACAAATATAATCGGAAATACTTAACGCGCTTTAACTTATTCTTTACTTACTTTTATTTTTAAAAGTAAGAAAATTCACTAATTTTCTACTCCTTAAAAACCCCTATTCTTTACTTTAACTTAAATGTGTATCAGTAGACATAATGGTGTAATAATCATAATACCAGTCATAATAATGATGATAATGATTACGCACTTGAAGGTATCATTCAAAACATATGTATTGATACTCACAGTAACTTTATATA
The DNA here is from genome assembly GCA_034699485.1 of Nanhermannia elegantula. Lineage (NCBI taxonomy): Eukaryota > Metazoa > Arthropoda > Arachnida > Sarcoptiformes > Nanhermanniidae > Nanhermannia > Nanhermannia elegantula. Next base: position 40,161 of record JAQGCH010000031.1, read on the forward strand.
TAAATATTATATGTTCTTTCCTCTACAGTTTCCCTACCTTTTACACCCTCCCTATATTTTAAAAGCCCAACATATGCACCACCCCTTAATTGCTACCCTTATTAAGTAGTTTAAATACATTTGCATTTAATTATTCGTTTGCAATATTTACCAAATGTATAGCAATGAATGCTTTCTTCAAAAGAAAGCTAAAACTGGAGGCATGTAAATAGTTATTTGAATCATTTTCATACGCTCTGATATTTCCAATGAGATGAATAAGATTTGAAAATTGCTAATTTCCTTCCTTCGCTTTTTCGATCTCTGGAGAGCACAAAATTAATGTTTCTTATGATAATTTAGTTTAAGAGATGCATTAGAAAAGCGCCATTCCCTGCATTAGTAATTGAGCCAAATCTATTCAATTGCAATGATATTCATCAGCATTAATACGTACCATATATAATGTGTATTTGTATTCTCACCCCTAAAGCATATCAGTAGCTCAAGACTTGAAGAGACGGACTTAAATAGTTTGCTATTATAGGAACAATGAATTAGCATTATATTAAGTAACAGTTCATACTACTAGTACTAGTACTATATTTTTTAGATGAGATCATCGGATATTTTATTATTCTGCATAATATGTAATTATAGTTCATGAATAAAGTCAATAGATTTGTGTTATTTCATCTCTATATATAATGTAAACTTAATTTATGATTAATTTTTGTTCCCAATCTTATTCTAATGCCATATACCGTATAAATTTACAAAAATTTTATTTAATTGTGTATTTATATAGCGGTCACACCAGAAAAATTCGAATGAGAATCATTTCATTTTGTTTTTATTATAAACTTTATACAGTTTTTATGTAGTTTTTATGCATCACTTCATTCAAAATAATTTGCGATCAGTTTGAGATCGGATAACATATTGCTCGATGAGAATATTGATCACTATTGAGAGGTTAGTTGTGTTTAACTCAATTCACATGAATGATTAGACGATACAAACATTACAGGTCAATGATATTTTACACTTACACTCAAGTTTATTACATACAATCTAATTGAGGCTTAACTTTGATTAATTTTATTCAGCATTTTAGAGAATAAGTCTATTTAATGTCCTTCTATTCAATGTATCGTAATATAATTTTTTTGACACCATTACTGCAAAGTTAATGAATTTTATAAGTCCTGATTGAATTTGCCAGAAATCATATAAAGAAATCGCAGTTTTATCAGTTCGAAGACTTGAAATATTATTTTATAGCGTGAACAATAATTAATTAATAAACTAAAATTATAATTAAATCCAAGGACATCAATTTAAAGGACAAGGATATGTCATTTTTATATTAGAATTTGTAAAGTTTTATTAATATCTAAATTTAATATATTTGTGTCCAAAGATTTTATGAGTAGAGTTTGATAATAAACTTCGAAAAATTTTGCTTTTCATTAGCAGATCATTAGATGGTTGGGATAACTTGTATAGAGTATCAATTTAAGATTCAAATTGAGGTATTTCAAAATTTTTAAACTTTTTAAACTTGACCCATAATAAGTAAGTTACAGATGAAAATGGGTGAGCAAGTCATGGGGTTTTTTTGGTGATCAAATAAATGCTGAATAAATACCTCAATTCACAAGTTTCGAAAGCTGCTTAACATTTAAAAATAAGTATCAAGTTTTTGCAATTTGTATCAATTAATGGTTTAACTGTTTAAACTAATGCAAATATTGCAAAATATCCATTATCTTGAATAAAAAAAATTATGAATGCAACTCTCTCACAAAAATTGAATGCCTTGAGAATGAATTTACCCCTAATAAGCTAGAATACAGAAGAGTTCAGTAGAGTAATAAAATAAGTAGTGGTTAGAATGTGAACGAAATGATAAAAAGGCTAAGTTGAGTGCGAATTAAGTTTCCGCAATCATTTATTATCTTGAATCGCAAAACAACCTAAATTCTAATTTATTTGATTAATGTACTGTATGTGTGCGTATGTGTCCACGCGTTTACTTAGATTTTAGTATAAGAAAAATGCTTCTATCTATCTATCAATTGAGTTCAATCAAATTCCTACTTATTAACTATATTGAGGTAGACTTTAATATTACTCGAATTAAACAATTCACTTCTATATGAACTTCGATTTTATTTTTTTGACAGATAATTTAAATTCATATGTATTTAAAAAGTGTTGAACGTATTTAAATAAATGTTCAGCTAAAAGTATTTATATAACTTGAAAACAGCTGCAAACTATAATATTTATTAAATATTCTAAACTCGGTGTAAATCATTCGAAGGTTAAGGACTCAAATTCTTTTCAACTACTGATGTTTGTAGTTTTGAAATAATAAGAAACATTATTAACAAAATTTTATTTGAAGTTAATGTAAATACTATTTATAAATGAAATACAGCATTCATTTGCAGGTGATTTTGCTAAACAAATTGCTGCCCTTACAGGAGAGTCTCATTATTATGGGCACACCTTTTCATTCAGAATAAATGTAAATTTTGTCAAAAGTTGAATAAATGAAAATTTTCAGAAAGAAAATCCATTTTAATAGAAATTATAAGTTAATTGAAGTCAAAAATATTAGCTCTTATATAATAAATTCTTTGATTTGAAATAAATTTATACAAAACTCCTGGAGCTTTCAAATAACAAAATTTTGCAAAATCTTTTTAACAATAATTTTGATATTTTTGGTTTAATAATTATTTATTAAATTATTCTATTGAAAAATTCATTAATCATTGCATTAGTAATAGAATTGATATGCTTTGTAATCAATTATTTTTTTAATCTAATACTGTATAGTATTAATGGTATTAATAATAAATCTCTTAAAGTAAGTCATTTCATTGAAAATACTTTTTGTAATAAGTACAGAGGTTTTATTGAACCAGTTTTAGAGAAAAAAGTTAAAAGGAAAACCGGCGTCAATATAATTAATGACCTCGAATTGACCAATTGATCATTAAGTGATTTTCCATTTCCCTTTTGATTTTGCATTATTTTTCTTTCTTTTATTCATTCTATTCTTAAAATGTTTTTGCATGTAATGCATGTTAGGAATGGCATGCATTGCAAAATAAGTAGAGAAAATACCATTACAGGAGTGAGTTTTATATATGAATATACAAAAGTACAACAATATAGTTGCGGAGAGTGAGTGCCGGTAAATAAGTTTTGCGACTTACAAAAGAAGCGCTCGTTA
>JAQGCH010000032.1:0-43276 GCA_034699485.1 Nanhermannia elegantula
TTCTGCTGTATAGCCATTATTTGCCATTATATACCATTACTATTACATCAATTCATTAGAAACAAATGTTTTTTATGTAATAAAAACTCATTATATTAATAATTATAAAAATTGAATTTTAAAAAATGGATATAAAAGTGATCTTCAAATGAAAGAATGTGTATATAAAAGCAAATGATATATCATATGAAATAATGTGATAATAATTTAGTATTTTTATTGATTTATTACAAACAATTTGATAAGAAATGGGAAACTGTTGTAATCCAGAGAAGCGAAACGGCACTCAACTCAATGGCATGTCTTCGGGTTCTGATGTCTTTCGGCAGCCAATAGACCCGATATCACACCCGAACCAAGTGATTAGTGCTCCGCCGGTCCCAAACCCTAACACTGATCTCAGAGTTGGTCCCAATGGAGTGTCCGCTCAAATGAATGTCTTACCAGTCGTGCCCTCAACTGATATCATTGGAGACAATTGTGGCTCAAGTGCTGGGAATGCGAATACCGCTAACACAGCGAATGGGAAAGTGTTTGTCGCTCTCTATGACTACGACGCGCGCACTGACGAAGACCTCAGCTTTAAGAAAGGGGAACATTTGGAGATCATTAATGACACTCAGGGCGACTGGTGGTTCGCCAGGTCTAAGACCACCAAATTAGAGGGTTATATTCCATCCAATTATGTCGCAAAACTCAAGTCCATCGAAGCAGAACCGTAAGTGTGGTTCTCGTTCTTTACTTACACCACATTTCACCGATTTTCCGATCATTTTGTTATCCATTTTGTTATCGTTTCATAGTTTTTATCATTTTTTTGTTTTTTTTTGTTTTACTCCGTTTTAAAATCTGATGCATTTCTAATTAATTGCATTTTTTTGTTTATTGTTTTTTAAAAGTGTTCAGTTTTTTTGCTGCTATTTATGCTGTTTTGTTATTTTTGGAGATTGTGTTCCGTTTTTGCGTTCATTAGACTCTTAACTACTGTTTTCCCATTGATTTCAATGCCTTTAATGCCCTCAAGACTATTAATTATTAACTATTTTTTAATCTCTCTTACGATCAAGTTTTTGATCACTGAAAATGCTCGCAAACTATTTTCTCTTAAGAGAAACGTTTGCTCTCTTTTTAAGTTTTAAATTGTCAAAAGTTATTATACCATATAATCGATGGGATTGAGTGCTATTTAGCATTAATTGCTTTAAGTTCTTGTTTAAATCAATTTTTAGCCTCATTTAGAAAAAGCACTCCATGAATAGCAACCATTTCTTATTTCATTAATGAATTTGTCTCCAAAACAGTTACTATAAAAAGCAAAATCAGTTAAGAATATAGTTATTTGGAGAAAAGCTATTGCATTGTTGACTGAAACTATTTTACTCAGTTTCATGTTTATTAATATTATTATAGAAACTGATCCCTAATTGCGATTAAAGCGATAAAATAACTCATTAGTGTTCATACCATATCACCAAAACACAGACCACATATGCAGTAGTTATTAAAATAGTCATTTCTCTTGGCTTACAAATGGTGCTGAAAATTGTTTTGCCCAGAATTCAGTGCCAATTCAGTTCACGACCTATTAAATGAATAATACATTTCTTTAAGTGTTTATATGATTATCGATTCAATTATGGTTCAAATCATTTGAATCAGTAATTTATTAAATAAATTATATTAATTATCACTTAATTAGTGATTGATAGAGAAATCTTCGTAATTAATAATCAGTAGAATTCATTTCACAGACCATTAAGTTTATACTCAATAAGTTTGCAAATTATAATATTAAACTACTTTTATAAGTTTGAATATTAATAGAGTTAATTACATAATAATCAGGGCTTTGATTATTATTTGCTATTTTTTACAAAAGCATACAATCGATTGTTTAATATTTGAAGTTAAGAGAGAAAGTGTTTTCAGTCAAAACAGTTATTTCATTATTTTTATCGTTTTATATAACCATTTAAGACATTTTTCAATTACTGAATCTATTTTTAATGTTTATGAAGTCATTAATTAAATGCAAAAATTCAGTTAAAGTTAAGTCGTGAGCACTGTTTGCATGTCTTTTATGTTAGAACTTTAAGCTATAGTTGCATTTAATGGGCTTTTAAATACAGTAATAATTATTCATAATTATAAATATAATTTTGTTGTAATTCTTTAAAAAAGGATAGTATTCAAAAAGTGTTTGTGTCCGACATTCACTCGTTTAAAAGATTTAAAATATGAAAATTTTTGTATTTAATAATTTCTCAAAAGATTAGTCGTTTTTGAAATTTTTAGCTCATAATCAATCGATAGCACAAGATTTGCAATAATTTAAATTTGAAATTTTGTTTTTGACTCCAATCTGTTCATAAATCTGTACATTTATTTTCTTATGAATTTCGTTAAAGTTTTTTGACATTTTTCAAAAAAATATATTCTAAAAAATTCCATTAAAGTTACTTTTTGTGAAGGAAATGGACAACAAAACAGAAATATTTGGGATTTAAAACTTTCATTCATTCCATTCTTTGATTGATTTGAAGGAAAATTTAGAATTGAGAGGAATTTAAAATTTTTCATTATTAGCACTAATGTCAATCATTTAACATAAATTGAGTTCTTCCTTATTTAATGGCTTTAATTCAATTAAATTATTTTTATACTGTTTTTCTGCGATATAAAGGCAGCAAAAAAGGTTTTTTTGTTAAATTCACGGCTGAGTAATATTGTTTGACTCCATTATATGTTCCGTTTTTGTAATAAGTGTTAGGTTTATAACACTTGCTATTTATGGCTTAATAGGTTGTGTCTCTCATTACAATATTTTTAAATTTTAATTTATAAATATTTATCACAAAAATGTAATACAATCAAAATTTATTCAAAATTAAGAAAACTATTTTATAATTTTTTTTATTATCAAGAGAAACAACTTTTTTTTAATTGTCTTTCAAACAAGAAAAGCATAAAATTTATTATATTTTAATGGTTTTGAAATTATTGAACGAAATTATTAACTTATATAAACTCATTCTTGAGTAGAAAATTAATGTTAATTTTTATGAAATGGATTTATTGAATGCTAAAACTTTTTTCTTGAATTGAAAACTGAGTCATTGATTTAGTATAATATCCAAACGATAATGCAGTGCTCAATAACAGTTTCAAATTCATTTTGCAACTAATTTTTCCATTTATGAAATACAAATGCTTTATAATACGTGTTATAAACAAATTGAGTTCATGTACAGTACTATACGTACCCTTACCTCATGTCTTACACTTGACTACTATTAGCAAAATGATTGAGTAAATAAAAATTTTATTGGTTTATATTATTTGATACTCTAATAGACTCTGATATCAGGACTGGTAATAAAAAAAATATATTGAAATGAAAAAAATTTTGTTTAATCTTTTGCCAATTTAATGAACAACTCTGAAGAATCTTTGATTGTCTTTGTATTTAATTATGATTCCAACAGTTTATTATTTTTAATTAAAATTAAAGCCAACTTTTTTTTATTAGTTTTTGAACAATGTTTATGACCAGTGACTGACAATAGAAACAAAACATTTTAATTTGACTTCTCATGAGTTTGCAGGAAATAGAAAAGAGAGGGTTTCGGTCAAAGGTTGCGTTAATATAATTGATATTCAAATTAGGTTTTGCTTAAAGGCTCGCACTTTTAGTTCGCCATTAGTTTATGTAATTTATGAATTTATAAGCACTTCCTGTAAGTAAAGAAAAACTTACATAAAACTAAATAGTTTTCTCGCCTCTACTTTTTGTACATTTTCTCACTACTCGTTATTTGAACTGCCGGTTAACTACTGAACAGAGCCTTACTGTACATAAGTTTAAAAAAAGTTTATATATTTATATATCGAGTACTCTCTCGTTGTGCTAATATTTCTAAAAAACAAGTAATTGTATGCTCTGTTGACTACAATTAAGTCGAGTCTAGTTCTACCCCACTTGTTGTCCTCTCGAAACCTAACACTAATCATCGTTTTTTGAATGGGTATAAGTTTTTGCACATTTCGCTACTTTTCAAGTTGTGTTCTGTTCTTTTGATAATTTTTGCGTTACTTTGTTTTGCTTTATATTTATTGCGAATGCATTTGTTTCTGAAAAGCTGTCGCCTCATTATATGGCTGTACTTGTATTTAATATAGATGTGTTTGATAAACAGTTATTCCTAAGTTCTGCCAATGCATGACATCAGTAGCAATAGTCATAACAATACATTTTGTACTAATAATACTAATTCACATACGAATAGTTGGATTCGAACGTTAGACTGTATATTGAAGAGAAATTCATCCACAGCTATATCTACAAGTGCCTCATCATTGCGACCTGAAAATTATGTGTAAATCTCATTGTTTTTAACATCACTTTATTTATCACATTTCTATTCTGTTACGATTTTCACAGAACATTCGTTTTCCTCTTTTCCGTACCAAACAATCTTTTCAACAAATTTTTATTTCATGCAAAACGGAATCATTGCTTTCATTCCTGTGAAAAGATTTTATTTGTGGCACAAGATTAGAGTCTTTTATTTATTAGAAATTATTTTGTTTGTCATTATTTTTATTATGATTTGCTCTTTTGCACATGTTTTCAAACATTCAATAGTCTTATGATTTAAAATGCTTTTCAAAATTCAGTTTTTTAAAGAATGATGTGATGTATTCAGTGGTTTGAATCGAGGGTTTCTCATAAAAAATGTGCGCTTCCTTTCAATATTCACTTGAATGCGAAGATAAAAAATGCTGAGAAAACCTTTTTGAATGGTTTTATCCCTTTTTCACGCATTTGGTTGAGAATAAATCAATTTTATCTGCTTTCTGGTGTCAGAAATTTTGATTTATCAGTGAATGTATTAGTATTTACTTCAGTAGTATATCATTGTTATTGTATTTGTTTCGATAGATAAAAAGAGAAATGTAATGATTAATTAAAAAGTGACTCATTTGTGTCATATCAGGTGGTATTTCGGGAAAATCAAGAGAGTTGAAGCGGAGAAGAAGTTGTTGTTACCCGAGAACGAGCATGGTGCATTCCTCATCAGAGATAGCGAGAGCAGACGCAACGATTTCTCACTGTCAGTACGTGATGGCGATACGGTTAAACACTACCGCATCAGGCAGTTAGATGAGGGCGGCTTCTTCATTGCCAGACGAACGCCGTTTAGGACTTTACAAGAACTCGTCGATCACTACAGCAAAGACGCTGATGGCCTGTGTGTCAATTTGCGCAAAGCATGCATTCAAATTGAAAAACCCACAACCAGTGGATTATCTCATAATACTAGAGATCAGTGGGAAATCGATAGGTCGTCATTGAAATTTGTCCGCAAATTAGGTCAGGGCCAGTTCGGAGAGGTCTGGGAGGGCATGTGGAACAACACCACTCCTGTCGCTATCAAAACACTAAAACCCGGTAATTATAAGTTATTGACAGGAATTATATTTATTAATAGCTTTATAATTGTTTTGCCAGAAGATCAAAAGATTAAAGTAATGATTGAGTGATTGTTTGATTGATAGGTACAATGGATCCCAAAGACTTTTTAGCTGAGGCGCAAATAATGAAGAAGTTAAGGCACCCTAAACTTGTGCAACTATACGCTGTTTGCACTCTAGAAGAGCCGATATATATAATAACGGAACTGATGAAACACGGCAGTCTTCTAGAGTTCTTGCAGGGAAAGGGAAGAGCACTGAAACTGCCGCAACTGATCGACATGTCAGCTCAAATCGCAGCTGGAATGGCATACTTAGAGTCACAAAACTATATACATAGAGATCTCGCCGCCAGAAACATACTGGTGGGGGAAAACAATATCGTTAAGATTGCTGACTTCGGTCTCGCCAGACTTATCAAAGAAGATGAGTACGAGGCCAGAGTCGGCGCTCGATTTCCTATTAAATGGACAGCTCCTGAAGCAGCAAATTATAGCAAATTTAGTATTAAATCTGATGTTTGGAGTTTTGGTATATTATTAACAGAATTGGTTACTTATGGTCGCATTCCATACCCCGGGATGACTAATGCAGAAGTACTACACCAAGTAGAGCATGGATATAGAATGCCATGTCCTCCAGGTATATATATCGAGACACATTAAATATGTCTCATTTCTCTAATAACTTTATTCAATGAAATATATTTTCTACTATTAAACTAAAGCTCATTATAAATAAAAAATGTTTGGTAGAACTCATTACTGTCTCTACGATTAGTTACGCCTAAATAGGTTCACAATTTTATTCTTTTCTTTTTTCTAAACGACATTTCTTTTCCATTTAAATACAAACGCATTAATTGATTATTTGAATGAGATTTGAATGAATATTGAAATTGGATTTTTATGTTTTCTGAATAGGATGTCCTCAGGCTTTGTATGAGATAATGCTTGAAAGTTGGCATAAAGACCCCTTCAAGAGGCCAACATTTGAAACACTCCAATGGAAACTGGAAGACTTCTTCACACTTGAAGGCTCTGAGTATAAGGAAGCCTCCATTGCTTATTAGCCATTTCACTGTAACCTTCTTTTCATCATTGCAGTTATCATTTTTATATTTCATTTATTACACGCTTTGTATTATTTACATATTTATGTCATTATATGCATAACAAGTCTCTGCTCTCCTCTTATTTCATTAGCTAATAATAAGTGCCATAAAATCAAATTAAATGTTTTAAAACTCTTCACTATCTATAACTATTGTACACTAATTTAAGGCATATTTTGATACCAAACCACGCAAATCAATATTTGATTCATTTTGCACTTGAAGGCTGTTATTTGCAGATTCTCTGTCAAGACTAACAGAAAGCAAAGTCAACTTTACATAACTGTTAAAACCATTGATTAAAATCTTGATCCTATCAATTAATATGTAATTAATATAAAATTTTTTCAAATAATGTGATATCTTTTATCTTATTTCTTATCTTTTATTTAATTGTTATTATGTATTATTTAACTTTTACTCATTTTATAAAAAATTGTATCTTATACTAAGTTTTAGAGTTATTACTATTGATCACATTTACATAAATCAATAGGACCTTCACTAAAAAGGCCACAATATTTCCAAATATTATGCAATATTTAACATCTGTATACTCTAAATGTGCAAATCTTGTAAAAGATTTGTTCAACAGTTTATTTGCAAAATGAATAAATTATTGACTAAAAGTTGTGACTATAAAACACGGTTGGCTTAATGCATGCGAGAGCAAAGGCTAATTCATATAACTATTAGACATTTGTCTCATAAAGTGGTGGAATAATCGAAAATGTGTCGAATGGTTGAAATATCGAGTAATAGCTTTGTGAACTCTATCACTGCCTAATATCTGCTCGACTTTATCTTCAATGCTATTATGTATTTACTGTGATTGGATTTTAGAACAAATAAATTAACTTAAAATTATTTCATTTTTCATTCATTTATCGAAAACTGTTTTTAAGTGCTTTAAAACTGTAATTATTTTTGGTTTTAAGTTTTCTATATTTCTTTTGATACTCATTACTTATTTGTTGGAAAAAAGAAATTTTTTATGAGTCCATATTTTTCTGCTCAATTGTATTTCGTTTTATTCGATCTATTTTTCGAGAGTCAAAGTCTATAAACTCTTAATAAGAGAAATACACACAAATCCATAATTGCGATGCTTCTCAAAAGTCAGATATTTATATTATTTTTTCCATTCAATCCCATTAACAATTTAGTGTAAATTTGAGAGAAAATTGAGGCGAAATTACATATTTAATCACTAGTAAGTATGATCAAAATCAATGGTGAATAAAACTTAACTTTGACCTCATTTCGATGCAAAAGTTATACCATATGAGCATTTTTAAAATGTGTGAAATGCTTATTGTATTTCAATCTTTACAGTATTTCTAAATTGACAAAAAAATAAGCGAATCGGTTATCAACAATTAATTTGATTATAAAACTGCAGCAGCTTTTAGGCTACTTTGTTGATAAAAGGCTTTTTTGAGGTTAGCTCTTGAGGGCTACTTTTTTAAAGTATTGCATTTTGAGGGGTTTGAGAAAAGTTCGTGTTTTGTAAGACTAATTTTGAATATTAGTTCAATTTAATAGTATTTGTTATAGTCCTCGGAACTAATTCTCTAATTCTTATCTTATCGCTAACTCGTAAGTATAGAAAGGTCAAGAAGAGGTTCAAATAATTATTATACAGCATTTCTTCCAAATAACCATTTTTGGTAATTATAAATGAAATAATGATATCAACATTTGATATTTACTACACCAGTAAATAAAATATTTAGAGTAATTGGTAATAATTCTATATATAAAAAAACTAATTGACCTCAACTCAAAATCTTAACTTAATTTAATACTTTGATCTCTAGAAATAAACTCTTGGATTAAATGTTCACAAAGAAATATATCTTTAAAGTGAAGTTTATCTTAAAAGATTAGCTTTACTTTCAAATATAGAATTTCGTACAGTATTAGCAGCGGCTAAAGTCAATGTAGGCTAAAGCTATAGCTACAACATTTTTGGTACAGGGCTAAAATCTAAACAATTTTCACAGAGCTTTCATAAACTAAAGGCTAAGGTTAAAAGCTAACAAAATTTTAAGCCTTTTAGTTCCGTATTTTAATCTATTGAATATTTATTTCCTTATATTTCTGTGTAAAGAAACTTGAAATGAATTACTAACTTATTTGTTTATTTATACAATAGTACCGATGGCATTGATATTCACGTAAAATTAGCACTTTTAAGAAGTATAGAACTTTTAGTTCAGAAGTTAAAGGTTAAGACCGTAAGACAAGAATTTAGAACAGTTACAAAACACAATTTTAGAAATTCTATTACTTCAGTATTAGAGTAATTTATGTCAATTAACTTTCTAAAGAGTCAGTTTATGCTTTATTTTATGGGACATTTCTAAAAAGTACAATAATTTTGAAAATAATTATTAATTAATAATAAGGTTTCGGTCAAATTTTGAACTTCATTGAATCAAATTTATTAGCACTGCATTATACACAATGATAATGGTTTTCGGCGTATTGCGAAAGTCGAATTTGGGGTAAGCAATAACCCGAAGGAACTTTTTTAAATTGGGTGTCAATATTCGGTCAAATTCGGCTTAAGCGGAAAACCATTATCACTAATTATACAGTATATACAGGTATGTAATATATGTATATTTTTTAGAGCAAATTTTTAAGCTATAATCGGATTTTAGCAAAACTCAGTTTTAATAATAGATTTTTGAGGCACCGATCAGTTGTCAAAGCAGTGTCTTATATATTACCTGTATTTATAGATTTATTCAAATATTGCGCTTCTTATGCAACACATTTAAAAGTATGTCAACAGAAACCATAGAAACAAAACCAATATTTTCTCAATACTAGAAACGACTGTTTTATTAAATTTATTTATTATTTAATTATAAATATATATTAAATTTTTTGCATTAAACAAAATTGGATGAAAAAATTTATATAAAAAAACGGAAAAAAATTTTTAAAAAATAAATTCAAAATTGTTTGAGTTTAACAATAATTATAAAGAGATTTGACTGTAGAGAGAATTTAGTCCAGAAAATAGATCTGTTTATAGTTTTTCGCTGATGTTTAAATGCAAAACAAAATAATACGAATATTATCGAAAAAAAAACAAATTTTGTCAAAAAATGGATTACAAGTCATTGCTTTCATTGGCAGAAAAGAAACAGGAGATGAATGACTCGGACAATAAGTTCAATGTGAAGAAGCGTTCACTCAATGGTTATACTTCAGGACCTGATAAGTCAGTTATCGACGCATTTAAGGCCAGACGAGAACGAGAAGAGTTGGAAAAGAGATTAAAGGCTCGGAAAGAGAAGGAAAGACTGCTCTCATTGAGAGCCATGAACTCCAAGTCTTCAAAAAAGGCAAAAATGATGAAAACGAGGACTAAAGACAACGACTTCTCGAGAATTGTTTTGACTGACGAACAGATCGAAGAGCAGAGACGTGTGGAAGAAAAGCTCAAACGCAAAGGTATTACAGATTTGTGTCAAAGAATGAAAACGAGAATCGATTTGGAAGAAGAGGAGTCGGCTATACCTAAAAAGAGACAAAGAGTTAGAAATAGTAATAATTTAAATAATAGTCATATTCCATCGCAAAGTAGTTCTCATATTAATAATCAAATTAAGCCTAAAATTAAGCCTAAAATTGACGATAAGTTTAAAGAAAAGAAAAATAATGAAAATAAAGAGAAATCTCGTCCAAAGCCATCAATGAGTTATGAACAGCTCTTGAGTTTGGCGACAGAGAAGGCTAAGACGGAAAAGACGTCATTAAGTGATGAATTACTGACCGAAATGGAGACTCGAAAACAGGTGAGACCTATGACTCAGAAAGAAAAGGACGCTCTGAAGGAAGAAACGTTTTACAAAGTGAGGGCCAGTAAAGGGTTGGCTCGACTGCCAAATCCTAATGATATCAAGAAAAATGCTAAATTACAGGAAAATAGAAAAGATTTAAATAAAAGCTCAACTATTCCTAAATCAGATCCCAATAATAGAAATACGACACCAAAACCAGGAGCCGTTAGACCTGCTGTTCAAAGAGCACCAATAGAAACAAAACAAATTCAATCTCGAATTCCTAAAAATAATGAAAGTATTAATAGTATTAAAAATAATATTCCGAACCAAAGATCTTCTGATAACCTTTTAAGATCATATGATGACCGCCAGAGAGTGCCGCAAAACAGAGTAGACATCAAAAAGAATATTCAAAATCCGAGCTCTGAATCAAGTAAATCAACGATTGTTAAGAAAACGGATAACAGAATGAATCAAATGACAAATGATAGTAATGACAGATATAACAGAGATGACAGAGAAAGACCTCGAAATTCGAAATCATGGTTCGAATCACAGAACAAGAGAGAGATCAATGAGAGAGCAAGAGCTCCTTCGCCTCAACGAAGACCGATGTCTAGACTTCCGCCAATCGGCAGTACATACCGTCGAGGTATGTATGAAGATGTGGCCCAATATGTCGACGATGACTATGAAGAAGATGACGACGATATGTCTGATTTCATTGACGATGGACCTGAAGAAAAGCCTGAAGAAGAAGACTATTCGCGAGCAATCAGAGAAATCTTCGGTTATGACAAAAGAAAATATCGTAATATAGATGACGACGAAGACATTGAAGAAGCAAACTTTGCCCAATGCATGAAAGAAGAATCTCATAGTTTAAGAGTTGGTATTCAGGAAGACTTAGAAGATATGCGACAAGAAGAAGAAGAAAAGAAAAGAAAACTGTTAGAAAAGAAAAAACTTAAAAGATAGAAATCATGTTAACATATATTTTCATTGATTATATAATTTTTTATTATATTTACTCTTTATTTTGCGAAATTGTTTAAAAATTGGATTAATCAACACAATGATTAAAGTATTTATGATTTGATGCGATTCAAAATGCCTTTAATTCAACTAAATTTGAATTTACAATTAATGTGTGGACAGTATTATAATCTCATTGATTTCTATATGAATCGGCATTTTTAAAACATGCGATATCTTGAGACTGCAGACATATAATCTTGGAGTGAGTCTGAACAGTCTTCTCCTCACTTTCGCATAATTTTTGGCAAATTCTATTTCGACCAGACCTGGGCTCAAGTGTTATTACTCTTATATCAGCTCATTTTAAAGCTTTTAACTCTTGTCTGAAACCTTCAGCGAGTGCTCGAACTTCGTGACCGTCTAAAAATGAATGGCATATTAGTGAAGGAAAGTTGAAACCCAAACCCAAAAATCTGAGTTTGGGTATAGTTTTCTGAAAACTCGTTGGGCTTGAGTGGTATGGGTTTGAAATTTGCTAACTTTTCCTTCACTATAGCAGATGTGTTGTGCACTCGATGGGTAGAAATACTGCTCAAGTACATGATATGGCCATCATTTATGTTCTTTTCAAGCATTTATTGAATTGATTCTCGTGTACAAATAGAAAGTGCGATCACATTCACACCAATTATCTCCTTCCAGGACGAAGTACTGACACTATTAAGTGCCACGTCTTTTCTCAGTCCTAACGTTATTAATACATACTGTATATCAATTCTACCGAATCGTGATCTTATTTCATCGAATAACTTCATTATATCGGATTCGTTTCTCAGATCATATTTTTATGGTTTGAAAGTCCCCGAGAGGTTCTTTTAAATTTCTGATTATATTTCGCTCAGTTTTAGCGTAAAAATATATATTTAATGAAAACTTTTATGAATTAACTATAATCACTGTTATCGGAAGCAGCGCTGTAACCAGAATTTTCATCTTGGGGGGGGGGCTATAGCCCCCTAAGCCTCATAGGTAGTTACGGCAGTGATCGGAAGGCTCGGAGTTAGACTCCTCGGCTGGACTCTCATTTATTTTCAATATATTTTTAATTTAAAAATAAAAAGCAGTAATTTATTCGTCTAAAAGAGTAAAAAATAAACTTAAATTATAATTACTGTATGTATAATATAAGAGATACTTTAAATATAAATCTTTATTTTTGATCACTTCATTGGTAGTCAAGTGTCTCACTTCTACTATTATGTATGTTTTTTTGCACAATTGCTTAAATATTGAAGATTTTAATATAGAAGTAATTAATTTATGGTAATTTCATTTTCATATGAATATCGCTTTAAAAATTCTAGTTTTCATTCGTTTTATCCCGTGATTTAAATTAAAGGACTCTTAATATTTGCTTTCCATAAATTTTAATTTACTTTTAGTAAATCTTAATCTGTGGGCTCCTTCGGGGTTAAGCGGACCCGAAAATGAATGAATGAATAAATCTTAATCTATGACAATACGTTCTGACAATAAGTTGAGTTAGTCTTGTGTCTAATCGTTGTTTGCAATGATTGCAAATTATTATATTTTGTTTTTTATATCCATGTTAACAAAGTTTCATTGGAACAGCATTTGTATTGGTTTTTTAAGTATTCTTAGGATCGGCTCTCATAGAAGTGAATTTGGGTTTGGGGTGAAATGTGTTCACTGAGTGAAAAGTGAAGACATCGAGTGATACAACTTCTGTGAAAAGTTACCTACAATGGACTCATATCGATATTACCTTATGGACTGTCGAATTATAAATATGAGATATTATTTTAGAAAGTTTTAGTTTCTAATTCTTATACTATTATTGTTAACTTGAATTTAAGGTGTATTATGTAATCATAGGTTGAAGTTTAATCAATTCAATGATTAACTATATCGAAGGGCAAACAATAATCTAAGTAAGTCCTGAACAGCAGACGGTTGGCAACATTTAACTTGTATATAATCTAAAGTCAGGGCTAATTGTAATACCAATTTTATTATGACATAAACACAATGAAATCAACTAATATTCTGATCTCAGCTCATATAAGTTCATATTACGAATGATAGGTTTGCTCTTCAAGGCTTCGATTTAAAATACTTTAATTAAAGATAATCAACATTTTAATCATTATTAGAGCATAAGCTCATTTTGCTTGAGACTCAAGTTAAGTCAGCAAAGCTCAAGCTGTGAGCTTCTGAGTTCTCTTTAAACGTAATACAGAATATAAGAATATTAAGAAAATCTAAAATAATATTTAATTTTTATATATATTTTAAAACTGATTACAATTTTATTAGTTTTAAATATCATTTTTGATTAGAAGAATAAAAGTTTGATTTAATTTTTATATATAAGCTCACAACTAAAGCCACTCCAACAAATTGCAACAAATAAGTTCAAGCTAAGCTCAAGCTCAAGCTAAGATTAAGCTCAAGCTCAAGTTAATATGAAGTGAGCTTATGCTCTACCCTAATCATTAGATAGAGAGCTTTTCTTTAAGGATACCAGTACTGTAACAGTACTACAGATAAAGTTAAAATATTGAATTGTTTGATACCATTAGATAAAACAGAGTATAGGATTTCAAACTAAGATTTTGT
Source organism: Nanhermannia elegantula (assembly GCA_034699485.1). NCBI lineage: Eukaryota > Metazoa > Arthropoda > Arachnida > Sarcoptiformes > Nanhermanniidae > Nanhermannia > Nanhermannia elegantula. The sequence continues at coordinate 14,011 of JAQGCH010000032.1, forward strand.
ACCTGTACTGTAGAGACAGAACAATTTTTGTGTGATTGTATCAAATTTTCTACTTCTAATAAACAAAGATGTAAATCAATTTAAGGTAGACATGAACGGATACCTTAATGGCTCAATGAATGGGATGTATAAGTAAACAGCGCATCCATGCCTGATCCATATTTCTGCCATATCCGGACCATTGTAGTAAACCAAAGAACTACAAAGAGCTTTTCCAATGCCAACTGAGGCACCGGTAACTAAAGCTACTCTTCCAGACCATCGATCCATCATCTATTTAATTAATATTTGAGTGTCTTATAATTTATGCCAAATCACGCGCAAATATGTTATGCAATAAATTCATTCGTAACTGTAATCGATATAACTTTGATGATAATTAATGTCATAAAAGTCATATAATTTTATTCTTTATAAATATTGTATATCGCAATCAATTCTAGAAACTGCTTTATATGCAACTTTTGACAGACATCAATTGCTCTGCAAAGCACAATGTTTAATAACTATTTGTAATAGAGGTGCCCTTCAATAATTAGTACCAACGGACAGACTAATAGTTTTCTAATTTTCCATTTATTAAATAAGCCGTTTTCTGCCTTTGGGTTCATTCTGCAGAAACTCGAACATAAACCCCAGCACTTTAAGCCTATTGAGATCACTTTTAAGAGAAACTAAATCCGAGGATAGCCAGAAAACCTTAAATCCCAATCCCAAACGTTTTTAGTTTAATTTGTATTTATATTTGTTTGAATTGCTTTAACCATAAGTTTTTAAAGTCATTTCAGTGCTAATAAATATGGACCAACGCTGTCGGCGGTTCTTTTAGAGGGTGCCTAACAAACTGCCAAAAAATTTGGAAAGGGTTGGGCCGTAAGCTTTTGTTAGTCATAAACAATTCTAATTTTATCATATCTTATAAATTAACTCTTAAGCGGTGTGTTTACTTGAAATGGTTTATGAATTTTATCTAATAATGAGTTCCAAAGACATTCAAACATACCATAAAACTCTATCTTATGATAATTAACAAAAAAAACTTAAGTCAGTTTTAGTGTTGAGACAGAGATTGTAAATTTTATACTACATTATCAATAATTACCATTAAATTTTAAAATGAATAAATAATACACAACCTTTTGAAATCTCAATGTTAATTTGGTTTCTATTTAATTAAGTTTCAATGAGAATTAAGATTTGATAAAAACTCCAACTCATACTGGTGTACACATTGATTACCGAAATGCATGCTTAATATTATCTGGAATATTGTGTTACAAGTTGTGAACATGATTTGCTTCACGATCTTATAATTCAGCGATTAATCTCACATTAATTTGAACTATTGTTAAAAGTCTAAAAGAAACTTAAAATTAATGAAATGATAATTTTATGCTAAAATTGATTTTCTATTTTGAAAACATCATCACTAGTTTGAGATAAACTTAACATATTTAATAATTTTGCTTCATATGTGATTATACATGCCGTCAAAAATAAATTAGCTATTATTTAACAATTAAATTGTCAATACTTATTAAAAATACTTTCTATGGCTGAATAATAAAGTTCAAATTTTTCTTTAGAAAGTATTGAATTATTCATTTTAAAATTTCAAAACGTTCATATTTTTACGAACAAATCATATTTAAAATATTTTTTTGAAAAAATATCTTCTGAAAAGTCTACACTTGAATACTCTTTAGCTTATGACATGAGTTTTGTAGGTTTTGACATCACTTTTGAATTTAATTAATAATATTTCTTAAATTATAATATTTGAAGGCTATGTGACTTAATTCTGTTGTTAAATAATATATAATATTATAAATTATAATTCAATTTTCTTAAGCTATTTAGAATTGAATGCGTTTTGAGGGGTCTATTCTGGCCTTCTTTGTCTCATGTGATCAAAGTCTTGAGTTTCGAAAGACTTTTTCAATGCTATTTCATAAAGAAGTACATTATGTACCCATGAAGTACATTAGTACTCATTTTCTCGGGAATCCCGATAAATATTCTATTGTTGTGCATGACTTAGACATCATCAAAAAGAAATTAATTTATATATTTCGATACAATAATTGGCATTAAAATAAACTTAAAAATAAGTTCTTCAATATTAGCTCTGCTTTTTGCGTTTCATAATTTTATGGTGAAATTGCAATAAACTCTTATTTAATCTAAAAGAAGATTCTATTATCAGAGTTATAACTTATGTTAAAATCCTAGCAAACAAAGCAAACAAATTCAAGGCTTCAAAAAAGTGAAACGTTCCGAAACCTTCAATAATAATCCTTACATAATAATCATTAATAGCATTTGTTAAAAGTTCTCATAATTGAAAGTTGATTTCAATATGAGATGGAAACGAACAAAAAACTGAGAAAAAGCCTGATTGAGATTCATTTTATTATAATGATTGCAAAACTGGGAGTAATAACAGTTTATTTTAATGTAATTTTCATTAGTGTAGTGTTCACACCACTGTCTTAATTACACAGTGAAATACCGGGGCGTCTGTTTCCTACGTTACAATAATTGTGGGCTACTTTTCGTAGTTTTTTGAAGGGAAATGTATTGTCATTAGCAGTCTTTGCTTCTATAGCAGCTGCATATACTTCGATTGTATCAGTTTCCTCATGATTTGTTCATATTTGACCACAAACTCAACTTTTATTAAAGCAAAACATCAGGATTTGATGTTTATATGACTCAAAAACATGCAAACTTTGTCACAATTACAATGAAAAAAGATTTTGACAAAAATTTTATTCACAAAATAAAATATCTCTACAGCAATACAAAACCGCAGTTAAGTACAAAGTCCATAATTAGGAAAATACAAAGATATTAAATGTTGGGATTTATTTATACATTTAAAGAATAAATTAGTACTTAAATAGTTATAAAATTACCACTTAATAGAAGGCATAATAATAGAGCCATAAATTTCAACCTTGGATACAATATAATTTATATAATTAAAAGTTAATAATCAAATATGCTTTCATAGAATGGCAAGAGTTATGTGTAAAAGTGATTAAGAAAACGCTAAATACTCATACATGGCATTCGTAGAAACAAAAAATAGAATAAAATAATACTAATAGTACTGTAATAATAATATAATTTTAAAAAAATATTGATATAGTTATAATATTTAATATTTAACTGATTCGTCCAGTGCCTCACATGAGTGCGACTGAACCTTTAAAACAATAAGTGTTTGTAATAATTAAGATTAATGTTCACAGAACATACGTAATGATATATCATAGATATATGGTCACCAATTTCATCGAAATGGCTGCTAATTCTTAACACTTTAACTTAATTATTCTGATAATTAGCAAAGCGCTCAATTACCGGCCATTTGATAAATTTCAATACGAACTCTTATTTGAGTTCTTGTGAGGAATGTGTGCGAGAAGAGAGTTAGTGCTCAGCCTTATCTCAATAGATAGTGGATTAAGTTTACTTTAATGAGATATGTGTGATGTGATAATTAATGAGACGGGAATAATACCTTCCACGTCTTGCTTTGAGCCTCTCTCTAAAGCATGATTACTATAACTACAGACCAGTTTTTATTTTGCTTTTGAGAGAAGGCATTCGAATTTGATGTCTACTACACATTCAATGTGTGCATCAAATTCGGGGCCAAAGCAGTCGATTATATATTAATTTGTTTTTATCTCATTTAAAGACAATACGGATGACAGAACTGATACACCAGTCGCTGAGACCTCTCAGTCTTCTTCATAATTCCTTTTTTATAATACTGACGTATGGATCGACTCAATTTGTCGTAATTCATTGCGGGCCTGTTTTTGCGTTTACCCCAAAGACGTGCGACGCGAACAGAGTCTTCAATTTTGAAGATTCCTTTGGGCCGATCCAACCATCGAATACAACTGCCGTAGACTTGTGGTTGGGATAACAATTCCTTAAGGAATTGCCATAAGTGGATGTGAGAGCCTGAACCACTTCGACCGCCAGTACTTGGAGTTGGAGTGTTCGACTGTTCAACGTTTGTAGTGGTCGGCACATCACAGCCGTCATCACTTATGTCATCTATTAATTAAATAAATTGAATTTGTATACTATAGAGCCAAAGCAAGAATGCATTTCAATATAATCTGAGCCATTCATTTGTTAGCAATGCATATAATAACACTCTAAACAAACAAAAGCCTAACAAATGTTATCAATTTCAATAAACATTGATATAAGAGTTATGTAAATAAAAAGTTACATCTCATTCATTTGATTAAAGTCAGCTTCAAGTGAATCAATTATTTAGACATTGGAGAGAAAAAGATTTGTGTTTTAAAAAGGGGTCAAAATTTGAAAAGTTGAGAACAAAAAACAAAAAGCAGACAGAACAGCAAAATTTGCCGTCAGTCAAGTTAAAGCATAAAAACATTTTTGAAGACATAGCCCACAGCAATGAGTGCTACTGTTAATAATGATAATGCAATGCATCGTTGAGTTCCAGTGAAGCTAAAGCTGTGCCAATGGGTGAGGCTCTTAATGCCAATGGCTTGACATAGCATAACAGCAAAGCATAACACAGCAAAACCTGTTCAATATTACATTAGAAGAGAACATACCATCACTTTGTGTTCCTTCGCTACCATAATCGCTCGTAACAATGCCGCTCTCTATACTGCTGGGAAGCCCTGGCTTTGGAGAACTCATAGTAGTGTTACCAGAGATGGTCGGAGAAGAACACATCGGTGGAGACACTGGTGATAAACATGACGTATTGAGATCTGTTGTGCTCAACGGTCCTGAGGGGACAACACTGGCGTGTGATGGAGGCGACGAACATGTCGGTGGTGGTGATGACGACCAACTATTAAGTATTGAACTGAACTCAAGAATGCTCTCCTCGGGGCGGAATTCGACGGCTAAACAAAAGGCGATATATAAGCAAAAGAAAGCACCCAAAAGAGCACAATTGCAAAGCAGGCGAAAAAATAGTTGCTTTCGAAATTACAAGTTGACAACACATACCAGTCTTCCAAATGTCCAGTTGTGCGTGTAATATCTCACCACAATGGGGGGCTCTTTGCTTGAAATCTGACTCATTCAGAGTGCAAAGACTCATTCCATCCATTGTGAAGTACTCCAGAGGGAACGGTTGCAGATTGAACTGTCTTTGAGTCCATATCAACCAATTACGCACGTCTGCAACGCTCCAATTGAATGGATCTGTTGTTGGAATTCATATTATCATTAAGTCTTTCATCAAAACATTATACTAAACACCAAAACAATATTATATTTCATGCTTTTAAAAGAAAGAGAAATAACAGAACAATATTAGTTGTATTTTAATGAGAACAGAAAAATTACAATAACACTAATACGAAAGTAAGGCTCAGAAAGAATGTTAAGTTCATTGCTATGCTATGTATCAGATTAGTTAGAAATGACCCACAAGTTAGACGACATTGAGGTCGATTCCCTTCAATGATTCAAAATAAAAAGATGAGAGCAAATAAACAAAACGGTGACCCAAATACCACCTCTTAAGAAAACAAGTGTATGTTAGGTATGTTTGTGTTTACAATAGTTTGTGACAAATGGTGTAAATCATGTAAATGGATGGGAATAGTGGCAGAAATAGTGATTGTCTTACCGGCAGAAATGCCTAAAGCATCACAGGCGACGTCTATCTCTTTCGCACATTCCTTGAGTGCCAGATTCTGTATTTGAGTTAAGGCGTACACACCGTTAGAGTTGACATTATAGTTGGTGGTATTGCTTGAAATGATGGAATTATTGAAGCACTCGTTAGTAGTGCTTGTGGGACATGAGCCATAATTAGGTTCTTGTTTGATACGCATAGGAAACATAGGGACAGTTGATGGTGAGCTGTTAGTGCAGCGGTATTCTGAATCATCATTTTCACGCTTAATGTGACAGAACAACAAAGGGTTCTGATCAATGGCATCGATGCAAACAGATCCAGAAAAAGGCATGTTTGAGCCCTCGGCGTGCACATTGCGTGCATTTATATGACTTGTATTTGATACCCGACTATTAGGCAAACTTAGATTTATTTTATTAGCGTTGTATGTATTAAAGTGATTGCCAGTTGAGCTCAGGTTGTAATTGAACGAAAAATTGATATCAAACATGTCTTGTGCTTCTTGTTTAACTTTATTCGGAGTCAAAAGAACGAAATCTTCATCTGACCAATTAGTTACAGGACTAATTGGACTGAGAGCTGCGCTATGACTCGGTGAGGGCACGATCTGAGACGTCTGTAAGGGTTGACAAAGCAGAACATAATGATAATGATATTAAATAAGTGATAGATACATATAATGGATAAATGAGAAATCGTGCAGTTGTTCTATTGGTTTGAATTAACATTTATTATAATATATAATATAATGTAAAACAAAGTCTCATTTGAGAAGTCGTATCGGTAGTAGATTTTAGCGCTTTTTAAATAAGTTTAAAGTTTAGTTACTAACTGATGGGCACGAATAGCCACACCCAACCCTTAAAGAGCAACTTAAGATTGGGGATTGAATTATATTAGCAGTACCTGCACTACCACAGTATATCCTAATCAATGGCAGCGCAAAAGCAACTTAAATATTAGAAAAGTTACAGTAAAAAAGTTAAGGCAGTCAACAGAATAGCTTAGAGGCAGAATTCCTGTGAATGCAATAACTGGCAGTCGAGATAGCGCTCGACTGCGAGTTAACACTATAATCTCATCATTCAAGGCCATCAACCAATTCTCAGTCTTACAGCATTCGAGATTGTGTGTGAGTGTGGATGATGGCAATCATGGCAATGATGGCACTACAGTAAGTGGTAATGCTTGTTATCATTATTATTGCCAATATCGTAAGGCTTTAACAGTCAAAAGATATAACCTGTACAGGAGTGCATCTCTGATGCAGTGAAGTGCAGTGCAGTTATTAACTCACATGATCTTGAATTACATAACAAGACTGCAAGACTTAATACGAGTTACATTTATTTGATTAATATATGATATGAGGCGACATTCAGGCGATGCGATGGGAATTACTGCCATCGATGCCGTGTACTTATGATAACTTGTTTTTTTGCCACTAATAATAATTAAAAACTATTTTTCTGGCTCTAAACTCAAAATCATATCCCTTTGTACTAAAATACTTGCATAAAAATATTTGGACCACACAAACAAATATCTAAAACTAACTGAAGAATAGAATATAACAATGAGTAGAAAAATGAGAGTTTTTTTATTGGACTCTCTTTTATGTAGCATAAAAATGTATATAGAATGTTAAGCATAGAAATGACAATAGAATTGGGTGTCAACTGATATGAAGCAAAACAGTGAACAATTAGTAATTCATTTATAGTAATATTTTTAATGTGAAGAATGCGTTGCGCCTTAGATGTATTTTTCGCTTGGCTAGGATTAGCGCTTGAAATGCTACCAAAACTACTTTAATAACAATTTTCTCACTTCTATGAAAGCCATTTCTTCTAATATTGATTCCCCCGTCTATTGCCCTCAACTAGTGTCCCAAAATGAGTTCGTATGTTTTATATTTATAGTGTTACGCTTTTCTCGCTTCGGGGACTGCAAAATAATTTGTGAGCCCCTAAACCCCTCAACTTTTGTTGCCTTTATTACTATCTTACGGGTGAAACAAGGGGTCAAAAACGAATTAAGAACTTTAGGGGGGTTTCATAGGGGAGTGTAATCTGCAACCAAATCAAGTCAAAACATTTTGAGCCTGAGAAACATCAAATTAGCATAAACTGGAAGGACTGGAAGGACCGGTTTGTCTTCATAGTTGTCTTCACAGCCTCACTAACTTCTAAAGTCTCTCTTTTGAGTAGCAATGCTTCCAATGGCTTACTCTGTATTATTTGGATTCAACTCACCTATAGATGTAACACAATATACCTGTAGAGTGTGTTTGAGTACGTGTTTATATTACTCAATAAACTAATGAATCACTTCAATAAACCAACTTTACATTCAAATTAACCAAATCTCTAAACAACTCACAGACAATACAATAAAACTAATGGTACAGAAACACTAATTCACTTTAGTCTTACAAAATTATCTAATTATCTATTTTTCTGCGCTTAAGTGCTTTTACTTGGAAGCAAACGTATGTGACATACGTTTATGCGTTTGCTTTATCATCATATCTAAGGATTAAAAGGGATTTAAACTTTATTTGAGAAAAACTAAACGCAAACCCAAAGCTTGGCTTCAATTTGCTGTGCATTAGAGCTCAACAATGCGTTCAAATTATCAAAATATCGAATATAACAAGAGATACAAGTTTTAAAACTAGTATTCCTGTAGAGCCAGCACAGCATTGACAACAATTAAAAGTCAATCACAACAACACTAATGCTATTGAGAGCTATATTTTGCATATTTTAAACTGCACTAAAACTTTAAATGTTAGTAATTATGGAGAGAAGTAAAGGTATTGGAATTAACTCTCAAAATACATATTAATCATAATAAGCATACAATTTGTTGTTTTTATATATATAAAGCGCTCGACGTATTGGTTGGCAACAGGTGTTCAACACTATAACACTTATATATGTATTGCTATGTAAAGCACAGCTTTGCTATTAATTGATGTAAATCTAAGTCCAACTCAAACTACATATCAATAAATACTAAAATATTTATATAATGAATAAATAAATGAATGAATGAATGAATAAATGAATGGATACTCACATTATCGGCATTATTGACATAATCGAAAGGCATTATTGAATCCAATTTAGTTTAACTGTATTAATAATAAGTAAGATTAGAGTTAAGAAGAGTAGGAGAAGAGTTAACAACGAATGTATTGACTGAACACAAGACACTTCAATTTTAATGGAAACTAATGTTTGCGCCGATTCTCTAAAAAACACAATTTAATAGCGAAGTAATGGTAGTCTTAGTTTTAGTGTTCGCCCAATCTCTCATACCTTCAATACATTGCTGTTTTGCGAGAGAATACTATTTCAATGGTTGCACTTGTGGTACAACTGCTTTGATTTCGTCATCAAATGTGCTATAAGTGGTCCAGAGCTATCATGTGCTCCGCCTTCCACTCCATTCGGTCGTAAACCAAATTACGTCCTTATCTGTCGATATGTTTCACAATTCTCACTAATTTATGATATTTTAAACCTATTTCTTAAATATTTAATTAACGGTTTTTTACTTAAAAGCAGTTTTACTTTCGAGTCATTTGTAAATCAATAGAAATTGAATCAAATTTATTATTAATTGCAATGCATATAAGGATTGCGCGAAACCTATGTTTCAGATCAATAGCATTTATGTATAGACCGAAGTCTACGTGACTTAAATTTATGTTTACAATAAAAACATCAAAAACTCTTTCGTATTGTTATCACTGGTCTTAAGATTCTTGAGTTTTAGATAAGTTTTAGAGTTTTTTGTGTTTTAGCAAAACTTTTATATTGAATGTCAGATAAGATTATTATTTAGTAATTATTTTATTGAATTGTATGATAACTATAATTAAATAGCTCTTAAGTAGAACTCATGGTTGTCATGGATTGCAATCGAAGCTATTTTTGACGCAAATATTGAGACATTAATTAAACATTAATTAAATACAAATAATGAATAATAATAATGAAGAACCTGAAGAATCTGAAGACACGAATGGATTGCGTTCAATAAACTCCGTCAACAAGAGTTGGGTTTATTTCGTGAACAAAACCTCGAGAGATATTGACATCATTTGGATTGACTATAATGGAGATGAAGTTCAATACAAGACATTACCGCCCAATAAATGCTTTCAAATGAACACTTTTTTGACTCATCCCTGGATTTTCAGAGATCACAAAAGACGTGACAAACTCTTGAGTTTCTATAAAAATATTGAATCCTTTAATAATAAGAGTCGAATCATTTTCGATAAAGTTTTTATCTCTATATCAACTGAACCCCAAATTGTATTCATATCTAACGGTTTATATACTCTTAAAGAAAGGTGTCTTCAGGCCTTGTTTGACACCATCCCGGACACTAAAGACTGGCATTTGTTAGAAATTCCCAAATCACTGGTCAATGATTATCACAATTATCTTAATAGATGTAAAGCAAACGCTAATCAATAGATCTTTTCTATTGTAACAAATCTTAAATACAATTTTTATTGTCGTTTACTTTTGAGTCATTTTTATGTTAAATATTTATCTGTTTTAATGTCAAATTTGTGAATATATGAAATTTATATAAAAAATCCGAATTTGGTATTTAATATCTTATTATAAGTCAAAATCAAAAAGTTTAAATTCGATTTATATGTAATTTTTGGTGAAGAATTTGATAATTAAATATATTTATTGTAAAACAATATATTTTACGAGTTATTCTACTTTTTCAATAACATTAATTGTGTCCTAAATATATGGAATCGGTTACTGGTGGTCACAATTGGCCACAAAATTTCCTTTAAGTCAAAGTTGAAAACAACTTTAATATTAAGGCATTTCAAACACTTGATTGAGACCTAAAAATTGAACAAATTTTTTGATAAGACATCAAAATAAGACTTAAATTAATAAATATTTTAATTTAACTGATAAACTAGTAATACCTGTAGATTATGATTGCAATCAATGCTTAAATGTGTGTTCAATAGATGGCAACGCATTGTATGTCATGTTTTGCGTCATTTCATACGATATAATATTTGGCGCTTTTATGAGAACTGTTAACAAAACAATTGTTAAACTATTAAACATTTATTTATTTGAAGTCATCATTAAATTGGTATAAAAAATGTCAATCACTGGACATGAGGGACAACCGTTCATCAGAATTAATGGCTCTTTAATGCAATGTTATGTCCAAAAGGCGGTGACTCTTATGGGAGACATCACTAAAGTATTAATCAATTGATTACTTTATTATAATTATTATTAAATATTTTATTTAATACTTGAGGTCGAAAACGATGGCAAAAGAGCCACAATTCGGACAACAGATGGACTTTACGTTCAATTAGTGTTTTTACAGCCGGTAAAGCATTTCATTTAAGTGTTTGTAATGATTGACACAAATGTTGTATTTAATTGTTTTTAATTGTCTTTAATTGTCTTTAATGATTAGTTGAAGAGTCCATTAGTGCCCAACTGTCTGACTGAAGTCTATGGCGTAGTCTTGAGTCGCACTCAATTACAATGTCATGATTTCTCTCAATTTCCACAAGAAATGAGCGAAAAATTTGGTATTATTTCAAATTTTAATTGTTTAGTAATTTATATTAATATTTAATTTATTTAATTAACTGTCGAACAGATCGCGAGACTTATAATGAATTTGTGGCAGAATTTGTGAAACAATGCGATCAACACTTCTATTGTATGAATAGTGAAGATCATGACGGGTCTGTCATCACTCCCATCGATAACTTCTCAATGCCTAAGATTTCATCTAATGATACCTTGGATTCAGAAATGAGTTTCAATAATTTTTAAGATGTTCTCTGACTAATAATTATCATATTTTTGTAACTTTTCTATAATATGCATAACTTTTCGATCATTTTGAATGAGAACAAGTCATTTGCTTTGTTTAAATGTTTTTCTACTTTACTATTAAGATATAATTTTATTAAATTACAAAAAATATCAAAATTACAGAATCTTTTTATTTCAATTATAATAATGAGCTGTTTGTCTCACCTATAATTAGATCAAATTCTGAACTATTTTTAAATTATAAAGTTTTGAGACTTTTTAACTCTTACTTAAATTGGCAGAAAATTAATGTTAAGTCAAATTGAAAACCAATGTTTCAAAATGTTTTGCTTTAAAACTTTTATCGATGTGTGGAATAACTCTTAAATATATCTTCAGTTTTAATATTAAGTTATTTTTGCCTATCATTCCATATCATTATGATTGTAAAGACATTGAAACGATCTTTTGCTTTAGTAAAACATAATTTTATTGTCAGAAAATATTTCTCATAATATCCATTATTTAATGCAAAACTTTTCTATGAGTTTAGATTATTAATGATCTGATGTTTTGTTAAGTTTACAAAATTCAGGTTTTTATACCTACAGGTTCTCAACTTAAATATAATATTAATGTCTATTTGATGAGAAAACAGTATAATTCAAGCATTATATGAGAGTTTATTCAATTTTCAGACAAAAGTACAGTAATTGTCATTTAGTTTTTTGTTTGAGTGCAAACACCGAACCGACAAGTTTTTCAATTTGTTTATTAAGTTGAAAAACAGAGTGAAGTCGAGACGAGAGAGAGAGAGAGAGAGACCTTTCGTTGTCTAACACTAACGCTTGTGTGTTGTGGAGTGCATTCAGTCCTGCACTCAGTCCTGCTTTCAGTTTGAGTGCATTGACAGCTGAATAATAATAATAATAACACTATTTGTATATTACTTTTTGTATATTTATACTCAACATCACATTCAGCTTATATTTATTTGTGTTTATGTTTACTTTGTGTTCATGTTTTGCCTTTACGTCAAAATTAGGCAAAAAATATAAATATTTTGATACAAAACTATTGAAACTAAAGAAGACGTAATTCAATAAATATGTAAATATTGAGCAAAAATATAAAAACTTATAGTTTTATACGAAAAACTTGTTGTCCTGTATGTCTTCCGTGTCCTTCACTTGAAAGAAGTTGAGAAACACATTATTTGACACCAATAATAAACGGAAATGAATTAAGTGTTGAGTCAGTTATTGTTTATACTAAAAGATTATTTCTATTATTGATATAAATATTTGGTTTCCTGTAATTGTTAATAAACTTATTAAAGATATCTTGCGATCAGAAACGGAAACCATTAATACGTATAGATATATGCGATGCAAATGAGTCTCTCAGTGATGGCCACAGGATATACATGTATCAGACATTTCTTGTGCTGCATTAATTTATTGTTTTGGGTATGACTTCGATGATGACTAAAATTATGGACAAAATAATATTTTTTTATATGTGACAGATATTGGGCTCATGTATATTAGGAGTTGGTGTTTGGCTCACCATTTCATATGAGACATACGCCCGAATACTTCCCTCATATCATATCCTATCTGCAGATAATTTGGCGATAATTATCGGTTGTCTCACGTTTTTGATAGCGTTTTGTGGCTGTTGTGGCGCTTGGTTTCAAAACAAGTGTTTGCTCAGCACTTACTTAATAGCTATCGTTATACTAATGATACTCGAGATCACAGCCGGAACTCTTAGCTTTGCTTTCCGTAAATCATTGACACATACTTTGAGACAAGAACTTCTCGATGGCATACAAGACCGCTATCTTTTAGATGACAGCAATGGTATCAGAACTACTTGGGATCAAATTCAGATCAACTTCAACTGTTGTGGTGTTAATAATTACACCGATTGGTATCAGATCTCTGCCTGGCCAACAAAGAGTTATGTCCCCCACTCGTGTTGTCTTCCATTAAGTCATGACAATGAAACTCAGTTTGAAATTGAAGACCAGGAAGAGTGCGGACAGAATCCAGAGTTAGACGTTAGCCGTTATAGACGTCACGGTTGTTATTATAAGATTCGGTACTTTGTTCTCAATAACTTACATATAGTCGGCATCACTTCGATTGTGGTGGCGTTTATACAGTTTTTCGCAATCGTCGGCGCACTTCTGATAGTAAGTTTTGCTTTTGAGATATTTTTGACATTATTTGAGTCACTCTTGAGTTTAAAGTACTTTTATTTTTTAATAGGTCTGTACTATGGATTACAAGAAACGAAACCGTCCAATATTTAACCACAACAGTAGACCAACTTATAATCGAGTGCCTACTCTATAATCAAATATTACTATTTACTTAACACATGTGTTATAATTTATTTAATTTATGGTCCATTATATACAACCTCTTGGAATATACGAGAATCTCAACAGTTATTTGTAGTACAAATTAATTCAATTTTTATAATTAATATGTTTATAATATAAATGGAGTGCCTTTTAAACTCGTTAATGTTCGGTACTAATGACCGGTGGGAGCCTTTATATTGAATATATTTTTGCTATTGTTTTTTTGACAGTCAATAAATTTCATGGATTATTAGGTATTAAAATACTTGACTCGAGAATTATTTTTATCATTCTTTTTCACCAATGTTTGAGTTCATTAATTTAATTTAATTTACAGTCATTTGATTTGATAACAGGTTTATACGGTTGGCTCTGACTTGCATTTAAGACATATCATAGCAGTCAATGACGAACTGTTGTACAATACATTTGTTCACACTTTAGTTCTCATTACTTTTGTTATGAAGTTTATACCGTTTATACCACTCCTGTATAAGTAGTATTTAATGAGTCGTTTGGAGTTTGTAAACGACTGATTATTTATTTGCGTGATTTTTTCGATTTAACTTCCTCTTAATTTTTCGCACGTCTGCAGAATTTTGAAATAAATTACTTTTCAATTATTCATACTTTTATATTACTTCCCAATCAATTATTTGAATTCAATATTTTCGGTTCAATAAAAACTTATTGTCAGGTTTGTACAAAGTCTGGATCTCATGACATTTCCTTAAGCTTTCAGTATTCGGTTTATTGTACTGAATATTCTCGATTCAAGAGATTGTTTCCCACTAAAGGCTCAATTCAGACCATTTTATCTGCAATTTGAGTGTTATATACTGTAGTGATTCAGAAGTTCAAAATGAGTGGTCAAGAACAACAACACAAGTTTTTATCCATCAGAGAAACTGATTCTGCATATAAAGCAATGCAAAACATTATAATTTAATTTATTTGAACCTTTTTTGGTTCTGTTTTGCCTCAAAGATTTGAGAACAAAACTGATAAGAACATTAAGTCTTTCGAGGTATTGCAAAAAATACATTAGTTTTGTGATAAAATAATGTAAAATATAATTTCTATGTATAGATCGTATATAAATAGCAATTGGAGGCTAGAATTCATAGAATTCATTACGAAATCGATGCATAAAATATTAGGAATGAGTTGGCATTGCTTTGTATGTCATTTGAAGACAAGACTCGAGCACTTCCGCGATTTCACTTTCTCTATAAATAAATTCAAAAATTTTACTCAATTACTAAATTGAATATTCTTTTAATTTTATAACTTTATTGCTGTCAAAGTAACGCAAGTTTTAAAGAGTAAGATAACGTATAACGTAAAGCACAAGAAGTATTTATTTTTAATCATTGTTTTGTAAAATAATATCTAATGTACTGATCGATAGTTATAATTAACTAAATTGAATTGAGGTATATCTGTAAATGTCACTGAACTCTATTTTTTGCAACGTTTGCAGCAATCATTCGTTTATTCATTACTATTGAAAGTTAATGTCAATTAAATCTAAGTCTTAAGTTTTAAATACTTGTAATAAAAGAACTAATAATAAATTATTTGTAGATATTAGAAAAACACTAATACAGTCTAACCCCGTTATAGTGAAACGATCGGGACCGGCCAACGCCTTCACTATATCGGGGTTTCACTATAACGGGGATGAACTGTATTTTAAAGATTAATTTTAAAAGATTTTGATTAAATTTGAAATATTTTGATGACAATTGTTTAGACTCCAAATATATATTTGGACCCCGGATTTTCGAGTGGTTAAAACTCGAGGTTCGAGGGGTATGGGGGTATGGGGGTATGGGCAGAACAACTCACCCAACTCAAACCACCCAAATTTCGCTCAATTCAACGAATCCCTGTTTATGTGTTAAACTACTTTCAAACAAAACCCTGATTTCCAATTTATTATAAACTAAATATAAAATTTGTAAAAAGTTAATTCATTTTTAATAGAACAATAAGTTCAATGTGTGTATATTTCTAAGATATCTTGGAACCCCTGGTCCTCAAAAAAGGAGAAAATATGCACAAAATGATGAGAGACTAAAAAATCTATGGCTTAGACTGGAAGCTAATACTTTAAATCCAATTTCTAACTCAATTTTTAGATATTGTGTCAACAGATTTCTAAAACATTCAATTATATGTCAGATATTAAGAAATATTATGAAACTTTTTAATTAATTAATTATTTGTTTAAGTTCTTTATAATAAAATATTCGTTTGCATTCAAATATTTTTTGCTTATATTCTAAATGATTATTAAAACATCGATTTTATATTTGATAAGAGCTGCATGACTTGTTGACGCAGTAAAATATGGTACGAATGGCTTATTTGCACAATTTGTCAAATATGAACTCTTTGACAGCTTATAACTTTTTTAAATTCGAAACCAACCGCGCGTTTCGCAATTGAAGGCAAATTTTAGTTCATAATCAATGAGGGCTTAAAAAGTTTGTCCATTTTAGCTCAGGATTCAAACATATTATATGAAGAAATGACTAATATTTAATGACTAGTGCTTCAAATTTAGTGGTATTTTTCCAATAATATATAATTAATTTTCAAATGAATTGCATGAAAGTATGTTAATTACATGAAAAATGTTAGATATTGTCAGTTATCACATAATTTGTTGAGAAAAGAGTTAAAATGATCTCTCAACCATAGGTTTTCCTAGGGCTCCCCCCAAAAAATCGTACCTTTTTCACGCATTCATTTTTTCTGTAAATTTTTTCTCAAAATTAAAAAATGTCTTAAGTTTTGATTAAAATATTATATTTTAGTGATTTTTAGTGATTTCAAATTTAAAAAATAAGGCCATTATCTTGTGATTTGCATAGGTATTAAGTCTCATTGCCATAGCTTTTGTTTCATTTATTAAATGTGATTTGAATGGGTCCATAAAACATGATTTGGTTTAAGATAAACCGTTATTAAAGGAATCAAATCATCAATTCTTGACAAAAGAGCAGATTAAAAAACTTTTCAATTATAAATATATTATAATTTCTAACCATTTCTAACAGATTTCTAAATTATTTCATTTTAAGGGATAATAAAACTGAGTCACCAGAAAGATGGGTCTTTTCATCTGGCTTTAGATTAAAGCGGATTAAAGAAGTGGTAATCATATTACTAATTATAATCATTGAAATCAAATTTAGAAAAAACCAAAGAGTAATAAACTAATAATTAGTATAAATCTAAGAAACAAATTATTAAAAATTAGAAACTTTTTCCGTCAAATGGATTCAAAGATTGTTTTTTGCAGTGAAAAACATCTTTTATTTTATTGAATAATTACAACAGTTTTCCTATTTTTAAATAAATAATTCATTTTAAAATTCACTAATAGTCTATAATTAAGGGTTAATCTAATAATAGGTAATTCCAGTTATGTATTTGTATTGTTTTTAAAAAATATTTTGTTTTAAAAAACTTGGGAATACCTGTGGAATACTTTCTCAATATTTATAAAACAAATCGATAAGAAAAGTGAAAATAAAACTCAAAGATATGATTCAATCGGTAGAGTACAGAGCAGTCGAGATAACAGAGAACCATTCATTTGAACTTTTGTTACAAGACTTCCAATATAAAAAAATTAAAATAAAAGTTATGAATAATTAGTTGTCGATTACCTCGAAAGCCCTGTATATAATGAAGAGATAAGAATACTCATAATATAAACTCATAATATATTCATTTTGTTAGTAATGTTTTGTAAGGCAATCGCTAATTGATATGAAGGATCGATAGTAGTGTGTGTTTGCGATGCAATCATGCAGTCTTTACAGGTAAAGCCACGATATCTCGAGTCAATCAATAATGATTTGAATAGTTGGAGTCGCTGTTCTTTGTTCAACAATTTATAATTAGGTCTAATAATGGGTGGTTTATATACAGAGCCGGGAAATAGTTTCATTTGCCGCATCCGGAGGAACTTTGTGAAGTCCATCTCTTGTGCTGTTAACAGCCAACACGTCGAGTTGTTTCGTTGTTTATTCATCAAACGAATTATCATCGATTTCTTAGGCAATGAATTATTATATCGCAGCTCACTATTGCCCACACAATAATCAAACCATTTATTAGTCCTATTCTGAAGTTCCATAACTTCTTGTCTCATTTTTTTACTTCCGAATACTTTAACCATAAGAGAGAACTTTCTTTGAAAGTGTTTATAGAGCTGAAAGTCGGCCCAATTAAGCGCTTTTATTCTAGAGCTCGATATTTCTGTTAAATTAGATTTGGATTTGATATGACGTGCGTTCAGCTTAAATACAAATATAAAGGGAAAAAAGATTAATATAAAATTGAATTTATTTGAGATAAAAAAAGAAAAAATTAAATATAAATGAGAAAAACCTTGAATGCGATCACATCATCAGTAGTCCAACATAATAGATGTTTGAGTAATACTAACGATTCGTCCATTCGTTCCGAAAGCATAACTAAATCGAAAATAGAGTCCAATTTATCGATATATTCCCTAACAGTGTAAGGTTTGGTGAAATCTGAAATATTCATTCCCAAGTCGAACATCATTTGATTAATGCCTATTTTGCCGAGATATCTATGTTTGTGTATCTTATTTGGTATTTTAATATCTTCATTGCTGAATATATCGAATGTTGTGTTCCAAACCTTATCCAAGCGATAGTAATGAAACATCGACTCAAACAGGTCTACGGGATCGCGAACTATTGTAATGAAAAGCGTGTGCTTTGGCATCAGAGATCTCATAGATTCATAATCGAGACGCGAATGATGTGTTAGAATATTGTATTCGTGATTAAACTTTTTAGGATCAGGAACAAGATTGCGAGAGAACGGCATCGGATGTCCCAAATAGTTGGCTTTTGCCGGCAATACAAACACTTTGTTGTTGAGAAAGCCGTTCCTCATAAATATATTTTGTATTGTAGATGAGGCACATTTGTGGGTCTTTATAAACACTATATTGTATTTTGGTGTACATGACTTCGGTATGACTTCGCGTTCACTCTTTGCCAATGAATCGATCGATGGAGTGGTAAAAAAAGATGAGTTCAGTTTATAATTAGCCCCAGTATTGGGTAGACTGAGAAGTTCGCGATTTCCTTGAAGCCAATTATAGCGCGAGTATTCTTGACTAAGTATGTGACAAAAAAACTAAATCATCGCTTGCTTTATATATAGTTCAGCAAAAAATTCTGAACTAATATTCTTAGCTAATGGTCTCTTATTTTACAATTTAATTTATTTGCAATTCAAGTTTGTCTGCTTTCAGATACTTATTGCTTTCTAATGACAAACATTTACACAAAAATACTATTCCATTGAGTCGAGTGTTTATAAACTTATAGAAATACTGAATATTTCTGATTTGCTCAAAATCTTTGTTAGAATTGATCAAAAAATTTTCTCAAAAGCAAATATAATTTGCTATAGAGATCTGAAAACCTCTTTAATTTGATGGTTCAAAAAATAAACATTAAATCTATTTATTTTTCACAAAAATTTGTTTTAAACTCTTATCAAAATCGTATCAGTCCGTGTGTGGGTGTCTATGTTGCGAAGCAACGGGAACTGCTGTTGTATTTTTCGGTTTTCTATATCTATTCTATATTATTGTTGATCTTTTTATACGTGACTCTATGGACAAGTCATTTGATCAAAAATTTTTGAGTTATTTTATATGAAATATTTATATTAACTTTCATGTTTTAATTTTAACATATATTCATTAAAGACAATACTGAGTCAGTAAAAGTTTATTTTTATCATTTTTATAGTAAAAAAATACAGAAATAATTTTGAGACATTCTTAAGATATTCTCTCATTGACATAGAGTATAATTAGTTGAGATGTTTTGGCATAATATTCAAGTTCTAGTGCTTTATGATAACAAAGATTGGAGCGATACCTGTCTAAGAGTTATTTTAAAAATAAAGCTTCACTTACATCACATTTTGCTGTAAATAAGCCGCTAATAAGAAGACCATCACAACTAAAGTTAGGAAATAAGATATTTTTCGATTTTTGACCAGAAAATGCCACGAAATGCCCCGAACGGTCCATTTGTTCATATCCAAAATGAATAATTTATAAAAGAGTTTTCTCTCATAAAAATTTCATCACAACAGGTGTTGTCTTCTTTTATGTCAAATTTATTAAATGTATGCAACAAATAGAGCGTTCAGATATCGTACCATACATGACATGACCTTTTGGAATAAAGCATAATATATGCATATAATATACGGTATATTTTATACAGTTGTACTGTATAGCATTAGTGTCTCTGTCATTGCGAAATTTAAATCCCATGCAAACCGTGCAAAGCAAATGTCATTTTATTTTTTTCGTCCCATTAAGTTATGTCAACAAATTTAGTATACAATAGAATAGAGCATAGATTTACATTTGGTCAACAACATAAGCTATAAGTTGAAGCTTGAAGCTGAACAGCTCGAAAACCACCTAAGCTGAGCTTGTGTTCAGAAATTCTTGTGGCAAATTTTCATAACTTTCTACTATTCGATTGCATTGCATTATAATTCATTCAGATGAGCTGAGCTGCCCTGCGCTTCTGCTTTATATACTCAAAATTGAGCATGAAGCGCAGCTTAAAGCTAGTTTATGTGCATCTATAGAATAGAGCAGCGGTTCTCAGACTTCTTTTTGGTCGCGACACACCTTCTAAGGCATTTTTTTGCCAAAATATAAATTATACCATAGAACACAATGCTAAACAAAATGGTTTTGCGACTTATTTTGGGTCACGACTCATCTTTTGAGAACCTATTGCATATAGTATGTTAATAAAGTCAAACTTGGACACAATGGGCATAATAAAAATTCAAAATATTCGATCGCATACATGACTGTCATCGCCATCACATACATTCGGCTTTCATTTGTCACTACTGTAGTCGAAGACAATATTAAATTCCTTGACCTCTTATATGGAAATTCTATTTATGACTTGAGAATAAATAAGCTCTAATCCAAACCTTGGTATGAAAGCCATTTGAAACTGAATAAATGGTTCACTAAAGCAAAATTTCGAATAAATGTTTATCTTGTATTTTGCTTTAAAAGGATATTTATCATAATATATTGATATATACAGAACACACTGTATATGTAGTGGTCAGCACACGAGAACGTGAATCTCGAATTCCCGCCTGACTGAGCTCTTCTTTTGAGATATACTGGAGATATACAGTTAATGCCTCTTTTCCCTCATCAAAATAGTAAAAAAATAAGATTTTAAATCAAATTTAAATATTGAGAATTAAGTTAAAAAACTGATTTTCTCTGATAAATGATAAACAATTAAAAACTGGTAGACATGCTCCAGGACAGAAAAACCAAAGATAAAACAAGACTATAAAAAATATTCGGTCTTTTTCAAAATTATATACTAAATATTAATTCAATCAAAATAAGGATAATCTAAACATATAAAAAATTATCACTTCTATAGTAATAGTATAGTAAATATATTTTGAGATCTAACGTAAGTAGTGTTGACACTACAGACGCCTCTTATACCTGTACTGTCCACTGCGCCAAGTTTTAAGAGTTTAAAGCTAATAAAATTCTATAAATATTAATAAATCTATTGCAAGTTTATTGTTATCTCGAATATTATCAATTTAGTTGTTCTTCAATAGTATATCAAATATTAAAAAAATACTGAAGAGCATAGAAAACGTTCGGCTCTACAGATTTTTTTATTAATCTATTTTTCACTGAATAAAAATGAGTTTAGAAGCAAAGTATAAAATTATATAAAATGTGAGTTTTTAAAAATTAAAAAACGCATTTTTTGAAAACACAAATAGAACAAAACAGACAATCCTTCACCTCTAGTATGTGATTTATATAAAGCAAGCGATGCAATAATGCAGTTTTGTAAGATTAAACATAAGATTTATTGATAAGTTCTTGAGATACAATTCACTACTAATTCAGGTAAAACTTTATAACGAAAAGATATTTCATTTTATCCTTATTTATACTGTATATAAGTTATTATTCTTAAAGATTGCGTGAAAACCTATATAAAAGAAACGTAAAGTTTAATACATTAAAAGCGCCCTTACTTTGAACGAATATTAACATCAAATCCAATGGATTCACTTTGAAATGACATAAAAGGATTATTTAATCCAAGACTACATCATATAATTAGGGTTAGACTCTTATAACTACATATGATTATTAGTATTTTTAGCAATAAAGTTAAAGTGAGAACTCCTGACTGTCTATGAGTTTTAGACTAAGAACTGAGGTTTAGCTTACATAGCAATAGTCTGCGAGTCTGTGCAACTCATTCCGGTAGTAAATTCTCATTGTGAGCATAAATCAGAAACACTTAGAAGTACAGCAGTAATGCCAATACAATAATCATCAATAGGTCCATAACTAAAGAATGTGCTGCTGTATAACAATATGAATGACTAACTCGTAAGCATATCAAAAGAAACTCTAGACAGCGATTGCTATAGAAATAATTCATGAAAAGGAAAGTTATACTGTAATGGCATAAGAAAATAATAGAGAGAATCCAAAGCTCATATCAGGGGGAAATCGAAACCATGATATTTATTTCGATAAAAGAATAGAGAAATGTCATTAAAGGAAAAATGTATTTATTCTTGAGTATTGAGTTTTAAGTTACGATACAATAACAAATTTGTATTATGTATAAGTATAATATAATTTAATATAATCTCAAAAGAAAACTTCTTCAGTGAACATAAGACACAGATAATGATGCGCTTAACCATTAGTGCATAAAATTGACTCAAATTTAGTTCATTGTTATAAATTAGGGTTTTATAGAGAAAGTTGGCTATTAATGAGTGAAACCTATTCTTTAAAATTTAACAAAACACATTGATGAACAATATTTATGAATATTAACTCTGATTTATAGCAAATTACTATTATTTATTCCAAATATCAAATGGTGTACAGTATATCACTATTATTAAGAAAGCTTTTTCATTGATTTTAGCAAATATGATAACAAGCATACATAGACTGTAATTTGCTTTTTCTTTCATTCATATCTAACTCTTATTTTGCTAAACTTTTTCATTGAAAGTGAGCGTTTATAGCATTACTTTTAGGATTGCGGTCAGTCCTGCAGTACGTGAGTCCTGCAGTTCCCACAAGGAAACTGTTAATGGCAAATGTCATTACAGGATAATATTCGTCTGTAATGATAGCTCTTAAAGAATAAGCAACTAAATGAAGGACGAAATTGCAAACAAAATTTGATGCAATAAAAAGAGATAATTTTGAAACTTATTATTACTATAAAAATAGAAATTACACTTACGGTACTTTTTGAAAGTCACAAAAAACACGTTATGTCTAAATAACTATTCTTGAGAAAGATTTCTTTAAACACTGATGAGAGCACTTGAAGAGAGCGATACAAAAGTAGGATAAAGTATAGAATATTAGCTCAAATAGAATATTGAGTTAAAAACTGGTGCATTGAACCAAACACTAAACCAAGTATTACTCCACAACTAATGTAAACTAATATTTACAACAAAAGCATAACACAATAGTTGTAATGAAAAATTTATTTTGTGCTGTTATTCGGTCCTAAACCTAACATTACTGTTGACTCGAATAGTGAGTCGTCACTAGTTTTAAACATTTGCCTTCTGTGAAAATATAATAAAATGCACATCATTTGAGATGTAAATATCGTAATGACAATTAAGTGGCACGAAATATATTCATCAATAAAGCACAACATTACGCAATTCAATAAATTAATGGATCGATAGCAAAATGAAATTAAAACAATTCTTACACCAATAGTATGTTCTCAAAGTCCGCATACTTTGCCCAATGATAACCATTTTTAGGTTAAAAGTCTAAGTGTGTAAAAAATGAAAGAACAAAACTAGGAAACGGTGACTCTCATTGACTCTCATTTGCGTTTTGCCCAAAGCACGCAGAACTGGCAATAATGCAATTTTTAATGGAAAAGGACTTTCAGAACATGCTACAATTTTTTTGCATACAGTAAGCCTTTGTGTTTTCAAAACTTAATGAATTTTTTAGTAATAATGCTGCAGTTGAATGATATTAACTATTTTGATACAAATGAATAATCGCAAAAAATCTATTGCATTAACGTTTATCTCAATAAATAAAGAGCAGTAATAAATCCAGTTTATTATTTATTAAAATAACAGTAATAACAAACTTTACGAGCATTACAGAGAAGTACATAAAAAAATCATTATTCATGAAATATAAGTAGAATAAGACAAATATAGAAAATAGAACAGACGAACAGACAATACTAAAGGTATAGTTAAAAAGACAGTGTCACCACATTAATCATCAACAATTAAATTAATCAACTAATGCAGCAAAAGATAGTCTATTAGATATCAAACTAAACTAACAAAATACAAATATAAACTATTTTTTTCTTTATTTACCTGACAATAGTTTTCCGCAATAATTTATCAAATTTTAATTGTGTAGAAGTTTCTAAAAAGCAAAATATTTTTATCAATTTATAATAATTATATGAAATGCAATTTAAAAAAAGCCGAATAGAGTACCTGATAAGGAAAACGAGTTATTCATGAATGGAAGTGGGGATTGGCTGAGATGGTGAAGATTTCAAAACTTTCCTATACTTTCCCTGAATAAATACTCGCGGAACAGACAGTCCTTCTTTATGATTGACTGTTTCTCGTTTGATATAATCATTAGTAATCACTTCGAAACCACACGAAGTTACGAGAGATTCCATAAATTCTAAAAATTAAATCATTTTCAACTTTTAATTTGACAAATTTCTTATGGTTTGAGTGAACCGTTTGCACAAACCTAATGAAAAATAATAGGCTCGTGTGCCGTCTTGTCTTACGTAAAAATTATCGCTAAGCTTATGTCCAGCACTAAATCTGAGCATTGCGTGATCGTAGAGGCCATAGTCACGAAACAGTAGTAAACCGTTTGGACGCAACACCTTATTAAGTAAAGAAGAACTATATTTTGGTTATTTATTTATGTCATCAGATATTAGTAACAAATTAGAGCTCTGAGAAAGATGAATGAATTTTCATTATTAGAGCGTTAACTCTACTTATCTATTATGTTATTTACAGCATAAGCAGATTTTTTTACATTCGTTAATGTTTTAAAAATATAATTACTACGAATTTAAGCTCAGATTTATGCAATTTTTGTGCGTTTTTAAAGATTTAAGTGTTTAAAGACTTATTTTTATGCTTAACGACTTTATATTTTATTTAATTGGATAAAAAAAAGTAGAAAAATGTAAAATTTTCTAAAAAAATAAGGACATTGATGAACACTCACTGATGGAAAAATAGCATTTAATTATCTGATTCGAGTCAATTGAGATAATAATGGAATAATAAAACATGAAATCATGTAAGAGTTTCACAATATATTATAATACATTAAATTGCAATTATGCTATTATTACAAAACTTAATAACTTTATTGTGCAATTTGGAAAAAACCTATTTTTTCGTGTACTACACAGTAATACACTAAATTCTGGGAGATTTACATTAAAGGCGGATTTCTCATAGAGTTAGATAACTTTCGTCTCGAGTTCTTTCTGATCGATATTCAAATTTATCTTTTTTTCATTAACTACAGTTATTGAATGCTTTGCTGCAATTTTTGTAATTTATTGAATGTTCAAACGTTTTTGGAAATGATTTTTTATAATTTTTACTTAAATTCATAAAAAACATTCCAAATTCTTAATTGAAGCTTATAATTAAATTAAAATTCTATTATTTTAGTCACTGAATTCACAAATTGATCAGCATTTCCATGAGTTTTATTGATTAATAGAAAGCAGATAAAAAGCTTTACGAATCTCGCTATAGTCTCAACTGAACTTCTAATTTACAACAAATTTTAGCTAATTTTGTAAAAATGCTAAAAATTTAGTTTTAGGCTACGATTAAGTGTGAGTACTAAAGAATGAGTGATATGGAAATCATGTAATAACAAATACTGGACTTAAAGAGGAAAACATAATAATCAATAAATGCAACTGTTTTGAACACAAAAACAATATCATCGAACCTATTATTACAATATTAAAACTAGTATTGAAATAAGGAATGTTTGTGTGCTCTTCAAGTGGAGGATAAAAGAGTTTGAGAGACAGGCATGAAATCTGACAAAAGAAACATTTGAAAACAGTTTCTTTTATAATTAAATGCGATTTATAGCCAATCTGTTAAGCGAAGCGTACAATACAGATAAAAGAAATTAGTCTCATATGAAATATTTTTAGGAACATTATTAAAAGCAAAATATTAAAAGCAAATCAGTCAAAAAGCATTGATAACAACAAATAAACATAAATTGAATCTTTTAATGCTTGACTGAAATAATGTTTAGTAAAAATAATGAATTAAAATGAGGAATAAGTTAAGCAATCGTACGAATTAACACTACATTAATATAAATAATGTAAAAGTTTACTCCTTGTACTGTACATATAGTTAACTGAGTTCTGTTTAAATTTCTGGTCAATGTATGGTTTGATTAAATTATTTCAAACAAAGTTTTGTAACTTTGTTCACTTTGATAATGGAAAAGATTATTCAATTTATTAAATTATATAAAAATTTCTAACTCAGTCAGATTCTAAGTATTATAAAAAAACATTTTTAGAAGAATTGAAGGCCAGCTTTCAATCATTATATTTATGAGTAATTCAATTCAATTTGAAGAATAAAAATTGTTTTCGGTTCAGAAAGAGAGTAAATATAATGGATGTGAAACATGAGAAAAGGAAATTTTGAATGCATTAGCATTTAATTCTGTCGAATACTTGCATTTGTTGCGTAATTTCATTCAAAATTAGCATTGATTTAAGTCAACGATTTGATAACTGATTTCAATATTTCTATCAATTTTTACATTTATTATTCAAAACTTAAAATTAATGCTAATAATGAGTTCATGAAATGAATCGTAATTTAAAAGATTATACTTTTAAATAAATTCTCCTAAAATTTATTGAATAAACAAATATAAAATTTCATAATAAAATAGATGAATAAATAGCATCTCATTTCCCTGAATTTGGTTTGACTGAAACTTATGCAAACAATGAGTACAATTGAAATGACCTGTATTTTATTGAATAGGATATTGTATAAAAGTTAGCACAAACTATTCCTATTATATGCATATTTATACATATCTTGAATAAATATCAAGTTATAGAACAGTAAGAAATAATAATAAATAACCTAAAAATATAACATTAAAATAATTCTATTTTGTTTAAAAGTAAAGTAAACTTTTAAATATTTGAAGATTTGTAGAAAAAATTAGACATAGTTTTAAATATAACTGCATTTTAATCAAATCAATCATTTTTAAGACATATTGTAATCTTTTAGCTTAGAATAAACACAAATGTTTGAGATTTTAGCAGTTCCTGTGCCAGGATTTGGTTTGTGCCAGAGATGTGTTATATTAGAAAATAAAAGTATATAATAGTGATGAAAATTTTTGATTTTATAAATCTCGTCTCATCTCATCTCATGAGTGACTCTTAACCTACTGGCTACTGACTCTTAGGGCACATGTTTTATATGCCCTTATATGTTATATATATCAATTAGAAAGCATTCTTTTCATTTCAATTGTATTGTACTGCAGATCATTTAGATTTGTGATAAATCATTTATTTGTAACTAAAAATTTCTTTTAATAAATTTTTTCGAACACGTCTCATCCCATCTCATAAACTTACTCAATAATTTGTCTCATCTCGTCTCATGAGATGAGATGAGATTTTGCGATTTCTCACGAGATGAGATCTCGTTCTCATCACTAGTATATAACTTATTACTAAAGGTGAGCACAGGCTCGAAAACTCCGAGCCTGAGCCTCAGGCTCAAAAAGGGTCCTCGAGCCGAGCCTAGGCTCCAAGCTAGCCTATGCTCATCTTTACTTATTGCTGTATAAGCTTGTGTTGTGTTGTATAAGCACTGTTACATATTTTTGGAGACATTAATGCCAGAAAACCATAGAATTAATAAACACTATTCTAAAGATTTAAAATTTTTGACAATGTGAGTAAAGCTATAATTAACTTCTCAAGTCTCTGGTGGGCCCCTTAACCCCACCACTGGCTACTGCACTGGTTTTTAGTTACTTATTAATAATAGAATTGAATTTATTTTGTGCTTACAGTATAGTGTAGTTTATAAGTAAGCAAACATTTATTGGAGAAATGAGATTAAGACAAATGAGAAAACACCACAACTTTCAAAAACATCTTTTGACGTAAACACAAAATACTTGTATTTCTTCATTAAGTCATGAATTAAACAAATAATAAATAATTAATATTAAAAACTATTAATCACCGCATAATTTGAGATCGTATTGGGATTTTCACTGATATTAAATATTTATTACTAAATAAAATAATAGATAAAAAGCCTCTAAAATGTAATTTTGTTTCGCTTAATGAACTTAAGCCCTGTTGAAAGTCGTATTTGATTAATATGTGACATAACTTAAGATAATTATCAAAACATATCTATTATTAAAAGCTATTTTCGTAATCAAATTAATGACATTTAATATTAAGTATAAAATGATAGAAACGTCTCAACAAATGCTATTGAGATCATAAATACCTCATAAATATTGTTGAGAGCGGTTCTCATTTTGTTGGGATGAATGGCAGACAATACGAACACTAATGATATCAAATGGAATTCAATTTCTTGGTCTAAATGTGTTTTTATGCCATTTTCATGAGTAATGTCCGCCACAAAGGCTTTGCATTTGTTTTCATCGAAGAGCGGATTCTTGAGAACCAAATCGATGGCAACGGGAGAGAAGTCACAGACGTATATCCGATATCTGGTGTTCTCTTCAATGAGAGGCCATATAAAGTTCCCGACACCACAGCCGACCTCTAAGAGGTTCACCTCTTCTTCACACTTGTAGTCAATTAGTTCTTCGAATTCTCTTTTAGTCCAATGTCTGTTACGAAAGAATTTGTCTGAATTTCTTTTATAAAAAAGGTCCCAATTCTTCTTCGCCTCCATTTCTAACTTGTTTTGTCTGAATTGCGGAACAATTGAAGTGTCGCTCAAGAGTTTGGTTATCTGTTGTTCACTTAAATCACTAAAACTATTACTATTATTATTATTATTACTATTATTACTATCACTACAATTACTTGCATTCGATTTCATGCTCTCTTCGTTTGACATTTTGTTTAATTTTATTATAAATTTATAATTAAAACAATATTGAGATCGAAACAGATTTCAAAATAG
>JAQGCH010000033.1:0-43103 GCA_034699485.1 Nanhermannia elegantula
TACATCGTTTTCAAACAGTCCTTAAAAGGTATACAATTGAGGGAATATTTCTTTATTACATTAATTACTCACTCGTCTGTCAAACTTTTCTGAGTCCAACAGTTTGTTTAAAACTCTTTAACTTTATTTAATTTTTAAGGATTGTATGAAATGCAAATGACTTTTAATAATTAATGTAAAGACTCAATACTTGTTTCATTAATTGAATTCACTTCTCTTACTTTTAATAGAAGTGAAATTCTATGTTAACTTCAAATTGATAGCAAAGTATTCTTATAAGAAAAAACTTTATTAGTTATTCATATAATTAAAAAGTTTTAATCAATTTTAATCAATTTAATGGTTCAAATTCATTGGTTTTAATCAATTTTTTCATTTCATTGTTTTGTAATTTGTTTTAAATTTTTGATTCAATGTCTTTAAACGCTTTAAATGAGTTAAAGATAAGATACTTTATCTGAGACTTTCTTATCTTATAAATTGATAAAATTGATGTCTCAATGGTTTTAATCATAAATAAAATCTCAAATTATAATACATTTATGAAAACGTCAGTAAACTTTAAATTCATTCAATTAGAGAAAAATTTGATTGAAATATAACAAAAAATAAAATAGACCTTTAATTAAATCTAAAATATACTTTCGGTGGTTCTGAGCATAAAAGCCTTTAAGTGATTCTCATTGGGTATGAGTTAAGCATACACTACAGTCAACTTATTGCGAAATTTGTAAACTAATTGTAAAAATTTTAAACTAAAACGTGCGTAGAATTGAATCAAAACTAAACCAAATTAAATCTACTTCTAAGACAATTAGTTTGGTTGGGTTGGGTCGGAGAGCAGGCTTGGGATCAAAATATAATTTGGGCAAAAAGTGTATTTTTCACAAATTGTAGTACAACGTAATATATGCAAAACCAATACCTGATTGAGTGTTGAGAACCAACAGATGTCGCTCTCATTTGTTTTCATGAAATAGTTTATCAAATTTTGAACTCAAACTCAAACTTTAGGTTTTGTAAACATTTTAATGAAACAATTTTAAAGTCATTTAATATTTGATTGTTTGCTCAATTAAAGTGTTTTATTATTCATAATTCATATCATTTAAATAATAAAGCGTTTATTTTACTTAAAAATAATAAAATAAAAGTAATAATTATTATAAAAATATAAATATTTGTTTGACATAAATATCAAGACTTTGTAAATCAGACGCCATTTGACTCGTATTGCAATTCAAAAAATGGTATAATTTTCTCATTTAATTACTAATTATTTGTTAAACTCTTATATTTCAATCAAAATTAAAACAATTAATTAATATTTTAATAAAAAAATTTTGATTAATTACTATTTTTAAAATGAATGCAAACAAAATGTATTAATATTAATATATAAACAATAATTTAATTGGTCTCTCATTTTGTTGACAAACGTTTTGCGTTTAAAATAGTTTTTTAATTTCAAAAGAGATTCAAATATATTTTTATAAAATTTAATTGAATTGAAATAAATTTTATTTGTATTTCAGTCAACGCCCGAATATTTAAAGGGTTTACCCGTTTATGACGAAAACAATTTTACTCGATTTCAATCAGAGGGTTCGTGTCGGACAAACTCGAAGAAGCCTTCAGTCTATTTGCCCACAAAAGATCATCCGTCAGAACAAAGTATTCCTTTTTAGTTGTGTTTGTCTTTCATATATTATTAATCTGTTATTAATGTTGTATTAATAGTAATAACAACTGAAAAGACGAATATATTATTACGTTATTTACATCAACAGTGGGATAAGAAGAAGGCATTGAAGAAGAGAGAGACCACTCATGACAGCGAAAATGAAAACACAAACGCAAGAAAGAAGAAAAGAAATGATAGCGAAACAAATCCATAGCTTAGACCATCGCTTAATAATTCTAATTCATTAATAAATTGATTGAAAGTTGGCTTTTCATTGAATTAAATTAAAACTTAATTTTTTTAATTCATTAATAATTTTGTTTTATAATCATTTTTGTGTTGAATGCTATCTAACAGTGAATGCGTTAATGAGGTTCAGTATAAATGTTTGCAATAATTATAAAATGAATGATTGAGTTAATTATTAATACAATGAATGCCATTATTTTGATGTTTTAAAAATTCCTTTTTTATATTATTTCCACAAATTGCTTATTAATTGAGTTCAAATGTTAATACAATTATCGATCTGTTATACTGTTTTCCTCACAATAATCATCAGCCAATACATTGACCACTTCTGATGAGATACTATCGGTTTGGGTCAACATTTGTATTAATTGAGTTGATTTCAATTTAAAGTGAATATATCTGTAAAAAGTAAATTAATATATGAATCAATAAAAACTAATGGAAAGAGAATAAATATTATAACAATTATAATTACATGAATATAATCACAGCCATTATTTGAAAAATTGCTGTTATTTCAAAACAAACTCCAGTAAAAGAGTTGTTTTCGACCTCATATTTGTATATTAAGGGAAATATAATTCCGCCCATAAATGAACAAATATTTTGAAGTGAAGCCAAAGAAGCGAAAAGTTTTCCCTTTTCGTCAATTGCTACCAATTTTGACAGAAGAGAGCGAATAGCAGGCAATGGATATTCAGAAAATATTAATAAAATAACTGATAAAAACATAGCAATAGTATTATTGGCGAATCCAATCAGTATTAAACCACAAGCTCTTGAAAAAAGACCAATTATTGCTATAGCAGTATCCGAAATATTTGGACAAATGAACGATTGAAAGATAGGTAAAACACATAATGCAAGACCACTCACAGCAAACTTGAGTCCATTATAGTATGCGTACAATGAAGTGTCCCAAAGAAGTGGTCGATTTTTGACAAATAAGAACAACAGTGTTGTCTGCACTACACTCGCATTCGCAGCTAATATGAAACACACCATTAATAACAAAATCAATTTTCTATCATTAGACTCTCTTTTCTTGAACACCGTTTTGATCACATCGTTGAACATCACGAAAACGTTCTTAATATGAAACTGATTATTAACTGGTCTTAAGCTGTGATAAGAGACCACTCGTCGTAATCTCAATAATATATAAGTCAAAATAAATAAATGTATTAAAAAACTAATTAAAAAGCAAATCAAATATTTATGAAAAATAAACTGTTTTATGACAAACGCAGCGCAAGAATAGCCAAAAAATCCGCCGCAAAAGAGCATCGCCTCTAATATAACGATACGTCGAGTCCTGTTCTGGTCGTGAGTTATGTCTGATATAAAGCCGAAAGCGTTGGCGAACAGACTCGAAGCGCCGCCACTTATGCCCGAAAGAAAGGCACAAATCATTAGAAACGGAAATATATTTGCGTTTATATTAAACGAACAAATGGTGAAAATTATTTGAGTTATTAATGAAAACATTGACGGAATGAGAAGCGGAACTATTCTTCCATTTCGGTCGCCATAAGAGCCGGCAATACATGAAGATATGATTGCACTCAAGTATAGAACAGCCATATAATAAAGTAACTGTTGAGCGCTTTCGGTCTCTATAGTGGACAAGTGATTGGTTTCGTTTTTGTTATCACTGATAACACATTCACTTATTTGTGTTTTATTCAAATCTTTCAAACAGTTGTTCGTAAAAATCAAGTCCTGAACAGACGTGAACTCAACAAACATCGCAAACATAAACCAGAAGCCGATCGGCTCTACTGTTATCTCTTTTAGAACATTCATTTTAATAATTAAAACTATTTATTTAATATTTAATTCATATTTAATCATAAGTTTTTACTTTTGATGAAACTTCAATTTATGTAAACAAATGACGAAAATCTCATTCATAAACATAATGACTATTATTTCAGTCAATTCTTAACTATTTTGAACAAACTTTTGACTCTCTTTTGTATCTGTTTTGTGTGATTTTTAAAATATTAAATTTATTTAATAGAGTATACAGTATTGAGTACACAGATGTTAAGCCATATTTTCCCCTTTCTTACAGATCCCTTCCTTATGACTCTTCCCAACAGAATTCTGAGTTTCTTCAGTTTTCAAGAAATGTCTTGAATTAATAAAAGTTTGTCTATTGTGGCGAATCCGTCCGTATTGTTGAAACTCGTGCTGATTCTCCTTTATTTTGATTAAGTTTTTGCGCTGTAGCGCACAAATGATTGTTACCTAGCACTAACTTACTATTTACACACTCGAATCCAATCAGAATCAGCGCGAGTTTCAACAATACGGTGGGATTCACCTCAATAGCCACAAGTTTTTAAGGAGAAGCGGAAACACTCTTTCCTTCCCTTAACCAGTTTTCGTATCGAAATCTAAATAATGAAAACTTATAAACAAAATATTGATTTCACCCATAATAGATATTAACACATAAACACTCTGATAACACGGCTAATAATAATAACACCGTTGGCCCCACCGCTGGCTATAAATATGTAGTTCCTTAACTTTAAAAGGAACCTAAACTATAAAATTATTTAAAGTTATTGTTGATTCCGTTCCTTTAATTTCGTTGACGTTCTCGTTCAAATTGATTCAACACTGGGTATAACGGGTATAACCAATGTAAGGGTATATATGCAGTAAAGACCTTATAAACAGTAAGCATAACAATACAATTCTTGTCCTCTCTTCCCTTTCCCTTAATATCTGCCGCAAATAGAGTAGAGTTTTAGAGACCATAAGAATACTAAAAATTGTTATGACAGATGCCGGTCCACCGAATAACTGGGTTTAGGTTTGGCCCTGCTTTGGGCCCTTTGGGCGACTCAGTCCACAGCTCAATGCACTACTATCTGTTACAGTACTGTACTGTTAGGCTCTAATAAATACCAAATAATAAAAATGTTGATAACAATATCTTTATTATAGGAAACGGTTATTTCAAGATATTATACATTACATGATTAAGCA
Source organism: Nanhermannia elegantula (assembly GCA_034699485.1). Taxonomy (NCBI): domain Eukaryota; kingdom Metazoa; phylum Arthropoda; class Arachnida; order Sarcoptiformes; family Nanhermanniidae; genus Nanhermannia; species Nanhermannia elegantula. The sequence goes on from JAQGCH010000033.1 coordinate 4,940, forward strand.
ATAAAACAATAATTTATGCCAGAATTCAAGTACAAAATAATAAAGAATTAAATTTATATGTCAATGAGTCTGAGAATTTCTGCTGACTTTATTAGAGTTAACCTAATTTGCGAAATAGGCTAATCACTAATCACTTGAACTCATATAATTATTTGTTCATTTTTCTTCATTTAAAGCCTATTTAATAAAAATAGGTCTCATTTGTTTGGTTAACAAGAATATCATTGCTCTAAATCTAAAGCTATTTAAATGAAAGTAAAAGTTTTTAATGAAAGCAAAAGTTTTTAATGAAAGAACATATTTATTAATACAATGTATTTGAACATAACTATAATATTATATTAAAGTTAAAATCTACAAAAATGATGATTTAATAATTATGATATATTATGACAAAACAATATACTCAATGATACGATATATCAAACCATTTCAATCCCTCATTAGAAATAAATTTGAAATTTTAGTCAAGTAATCAAAAAACAAATTACAATACAAATAGTTAACAAATGAAAACATAAACCATTGAAAAAACTTCGTGTAAAACACGTTCTCTTGTTCTTAAAAGTATTTAATTTTCTTCATAAATCATAAGCGGCTTCTCTATAGTTAATGATGGGATTCGTTATCAACGCAATAAAAATAATAATTACAAATTGTTTTTATCATCAAATATATTAATTTTCTTTTTAAAAGTAAAGATATATTCTTTTTAAAAGTTTAGATATATTTTGTTTTTGCACAACTGTTAGTATTATGTCTATTAAGACTTTATGCGATTAAGTTGTATAACAAGTGGTTCTATTATTTTAATAATATATAATCCAAATGATCATAATCTATATAAATAAAAATTTTTATATAATTGACTTTTATGTTGATATTAAAATAAATTTCTAATATAATGCACTTTACTTTATCACCAAATAAATTAAGTTATACTTTCATCAAAGTTTTGAGTCATACCATTAGTCTCTTATAATTGTGTGATTTGATCTCTTTTAGTCTTTATCACAGTTTTACAAATCTATATATTTCAATAATTTTTTTAATTAATTAACTTCTCTTCAAATAATTGTATAATATATAAGTCATCAAAACTACGATACAATATAATTAATCAGGAAATCTTCAATTGAAGTTCACCGGCATTTGTTGTAATTATAATTTAATATCGTTTTCTTTTAATAACTAAGACGACTGGACCTTCTGGTACTTTTTTGAGGAAATTCCAGGCTTCAGTTCGGGTCATATTATGAACAGAATGATCGTTAACACTGATCACTTCGTCACCAGAAGCCAAAGTTCCCTCTTTGTCAGCCGGACCTCCTATTAAGCAATTGATTTGCCATTAATTTGATGTTACATTCAAAAAATAAGACTTACCTCTGAATATTCTTTTAATAGCTAATGGTCTGTCTCCAAGAGGAGAATCTTTTCCGCCCTCTAATATGAATCCAAGTCCTGCCACATCTTTTGTTAACTTTGCGCTCAAAACTTTATAATTTGAGTCCGAATTAATTTCAGTTTCTTTTGCGGACAATGAATTTGGTCCAGAAATGATATCTTCATTATTACTTAAGTGCGAAACGAGATTTCCATTTGTCAGTTCATTCGTATCAGAACTACTCTGTCTTGAATGGAATCCATTGACATCAGAATTATTGGATGAATTATATCTCGATAAGACAATTACAACTTCAGGTCTCGGAGCCTTCATTATATCGAGAGCTTCTTTATGTGTTACGCCTTTCAATATTTTACCTAAAAATAAGAGTTAATGTCAATTTAATAGTTTAAGCGCTTTTTTAAATAATAGAGCGAACCATTAATTGATAAAATGCGATCTCCTTTTCGTATTCTGCCGTCACGATCAGTAAGGCTTCCGTTTATCACTCTATGGACCTGAAAAACAATAGTATTTTAATATTTAATTATTTGTTAATTCAATTACTTGAGTATAAAGAGATGACAAAATCTAACCGTTATTTCTTTTGTTTCACAATCCGAACCACCGGCTAAAGTGATACCAATATTTCCATTTGATTTATATTCTCGATGAAGAACTACAACTTGTATATTATGGCTATTAATATCACTGACTTCTAACGATTGATTCGCTTCATCAATAAGTTGTTGCAACTCTTGCGGAGAAATAAGACTTGTTGTTGAAGCGAGAGATGTGACAGAACCGTATTGAGAATCGCGTAAATTCGAGATAGAACTGGCTCTCTGTCCAAGTGATCTCACAGCAAAGCCAGAAGTGCTCGCACCTGAATCGCTTGCTATAGAATCAATTGAAGACATTCTGTGGTGATTGCTTAGCACGTTGTCCTCATTGTCACGAATTTTGTCCCAAGACGTCAACTTGTCTTCAGAGTATTTCATTTTATTGCTTTCCTCTTCATTATTAATGTTATCAAAATTTTTATCGATATCTGTTATACAATTATCTTTGTTTGAATTTAAATTATTTGTATTGTTTTCGGTATTTGGTTTGGGTGGCAGTTCTTGTTCTTGATAACTATTTTTACGATTCAAGATTATATCTTCTTCTGAACTTTTGGAATCATTGATTAGGCTTTCGTGGCTTTCATTATCAATTTTTGTACTATCGGTTTGTATTGCTTTAATTGAGTTCACACTTGTATTACTTTTGCTCGCTTTAAGAGAAGAAGGGGTTTCAGATCCATTACTTTCAAACACTCTGCGGATATCAATAACACTTCTTGATCGTGAAGTGATAGCAGTATTTGGAGACTTGTTCATAGAGTCACAGCTATTATCAGACGATGAATCGAACTTTTTATCAACTGATGTTATGGAAGACTCGAGTTCAATGTCAAGTTCGAGCTGTTTGGGGATATTTTCAAAATGTTTTACTTCAAAAGAATTATTGGTTATATTATTTATTTCATTGATTTTATAAATATTCAGAGTAACAGTATCTGAATTTGAAGTTAATTTTTTAGTTCTAGGCATTAGAGAGGGTGGCATTCGATTGGAAGAAGCGCTTGGCTTTGGAGGAAGAGGTGGCGGAATAGTTTTGCCCGATTGAGAGAAATTTTCAGTACCACTTCTCTGCTCCCACTTTTCTGCAAGAGCTCTAAAGTTTTTGACTGATTCCGCGTTGTTATCATTTTTAACTGAAATCTTTTCACTTTCTAATGAATTTTTGAGAACTGTTAGCTGCGTTCCCAACACTTTGGGTCGAGTGAATTCTGGACTAAAAGTATGATCCAAAGAATCTGAAGTTGTGTCTGAAGCGGAATCATCAGCTCTTATGGAAGAGTCTTCAGATGTTTTGTGGCTTATAGTGGAAGAATCGTCATCACTATAATCAGAATGCAAGAGCCCTTTGGAACTCAAATTATTATATGATTTATCATTTCCGTTGAGATGAGACATTTCAAACTTGTCTCTCGATATAAATTGATTGCAATCACGCGATATTTCTTGAGATAAATTGACAAAAGTTTCGCTTAGATTTCTTTGAATCGAGTGATCGCTTTCTAAAGGCACGTTATGTCCTGTAATGCTTTTTCTCTCCACAATAATAGGTCTCATTTTATTTTCAGTTGAATACGTAGTCATTGAATTATTAAATTTGTTATTTGAAGGAAGACTGTTATGATTGGAGTGCAATGAAATCATTGAGTGCAAAGATTCTTGATATATACTTGGAATCGCAGAGTCAGCTGAAGATCTTTTTTCTAAAGAAAACTTTAATGAATTCATATTACTATTGCAAACATCAGCCGAATATCTGCGCTGAACAGATGAATGCCTATAGGGCTCATTGAAATTAATGGCCAATTGTTCTTCAATTGACGGCGTATTGGTTGGAGTGCTAGTAATTCCATCAATATTTGGCGAAATGATTGCTGTTTCTGGCATTAAGGGAATCACTGGTTTACTATGTGATAGCGAGAAATGAAACTGTGAATCATTTGCATTGATAGCTGGTATGGAATTGGAACGATTGACGCTTGCATTTGACGAATCTGTATTCTCAGGAGAAATATTGTTCAATAAAGACAAAGATCGCGGTAACTCAAGTTGACGTCTTTTAAATGCAGGCGAATATTTAGGTATAGAAGCATTAGAAGTTGCAATCCATGGGGGCTCTGATAGAAGTGACTGACGTTGTAATGGATAGTTAGATGAGATGTTTGATTGACTTTGGGACTGATGAAGACTCTGCTTTTGAGTCAAAGAACTCACTTCTTCTGGTTTTGATGTCAATAAAGTAGAACTGGTACAGGTATTACTGAATATTGTTGGCAAAGCTTTACTAACCGCCGGTTGACTCGTGGTTGGTATGTCTGGAATTATTAAACCCTTCAGTTTTGATGCGTTCTGTTTTCTTGTTTCTAATATTGAAGATAAAAGACTACCATTAAGTAATGGCTTATGAACACCAATGCCGGAGTATGAGTTGGAATTGATTGAAGTTTCACTATTCGACCCTAAACTTGAAAATCTGAGATATGATGGCTGTAAATGACCGGTATATTGTGTAGTAGTTGTGTTTTGTTGCTGTGAATTTGATGTATTATCTGATAAAGAAGATGAAAGAGGCGATGACTTGGTGTGCATAAAAGTACTTTTCATTTGATAAATAGAACCATTTTCTCCAATTTCATTAGTTTTATCTTTACATTGTTTAGACTTATCTCCTGTTGAAAGACTCGATGAATTGGTTTCTGGCATTAATTCATTTTTTCCATTAAGCACTGATGACTCGTAATTAAGTGCGAGCTGTGTTAATGGAGGCTCACTTTTGAATGATGTGTTCTTAGAAAGAGATTTTCTTTCTTCATTATTTTCTAAGCTATCACTTCTTTGAAGATCAAACATAGCTATGCGTTCTTTGACGCTCTTATTTATATCAGAATGTTTTGCATTAAAAACAGAGTTTGATTTATTTGAATTATTATTTGCATGATTTGCATATCCATTCGGTGCCGTTTCCATTGGGAAAGCAGATGAAGGATTATGACTTCTAGTTATAAGTTGTTTCTTGAACTTAAGATTAGGCAAAGGACCTGAATCTAACTCATCCATTGAATCGGAAGACATTGATGTAACGCCTGTATCTGCATCTGACGAGTTATCAGCATTTGATTTATACTTAATACGAGTTACCGCTACATTAGGACCTCCTTTACTAATTGAGTTGACGCTAAAATCCAATTCAGGACTCGGAGAGTCGTTATCGATAAAGACTCCCGAGTCTTCATGTACTGATGTTTGCATTTGAAATATTTCACTTAAAATTGGAGGAATGTTAGAATCATTCAAATTTGTTGAATGTAAGTCAACATAGTTTAATGTTATTTCTCTCCCATCGGGTGGTTGTCTCGCATATGTTGGCGGCAAACAACTCGAATCCATTGAAATCTCGATCAAATCATGTGGCTTTCGAACTCTAATCATATTTAATTGGTCTTCTTCTTCTTCTTCTTCTTTACTAATGCTTTCTGTTTGAGCTGTTAATCAGAGATAAGTACTTATGTAACATAAATGACACATATGTTCATACTTTCAAAAGTGCAATTCATGTATTTCAGCTTTTTTCAGACCGAAACTGATTGAAGCCTCATATGAATTGTTGTGTTATGAAACGGTTTGTACGTATCCCATGTTATATAGTCTTTTTAAATTACTTTTACAAAAAAATCTTAACATTGACCAACTCTGAGAATATCGTTCAATAAAATATATTAAAAATAAATAAAATTCTAACTGGCGTTCATTTAGAATGTCAAAGATTTCATGAATTGGGTTCAGGCCTTATCTAACTGTGTTAACTGCTCATCGCTACGGATATCAATGTATTCACATTGAATTCTATTGTATAGCAATTCTCTTTGAAACTAACAAAAAATATATAAGTTTTGTTATTAATAAGACATTTATTTGAGACGTGTTTTCAATTAAAAGTTAATTTAACAGATGTTATCCTTTTAACTATTATTGAATAATACGAAGATATGGTGATTTAGCTTTATATTTATAACAATTTGAAAGTATCGATACTTGGAATTGAATGGAATGGCTCGCAAACCGATTCATTACACATTAATCCATATATTGATGTTTCGTGCGCTCGCATTCTTTATTAATAATTTTTTTAATACTGCCGAATAAATCTAAACATTATTTGACTCAGTTTTTGATAGTTATTTTAAATTAAAGCAGTGAGTGATTTATATCTAGTAATCCTTTGGGCTGAGAAATTGGTAGCAATCAATCAAAGACTATCCTCTAAACAAATCGTAAGATTGTATGATTCAATATTAGAGATTCATTGAATGCCTTCAATTGATAAATAGGTAGAGAAAGTCACTCAACAGTGAATAATTGCATTTCTCTAAAACGATGAATAGATTCATAGATTATTAATTGTTGAGAACACGTAAAGGTATACTATTTTTAATTAAGTGAAACTGAATTGAAAACTAATTCATGACTAACGCGCTATACATTTCATGAGTTATTTAGAATTCTAGACTAGAGGTGCTGTACCAGAGGTGCTGTACCAGTTCAGCATCAAAATATGTATTTTATAGAATCGAATTACAATTTGTTATGAAGTCAACAAAATGATTAGTGGGATATATCAAATTTATGACTATGTATGCCTATGTATGCTATACGTACTAAAAATACCAGTAAGACTTTCGTATATGCTTTGCATTACTTAATAGTTCAAAAAGTTGAAGAGCTTTATTTGGATCACATCCTAAGTACTACATGTTTTAGTCTTTCTGAGTACTGTATATTTGTTCTCAATGAGGTTATCAACAAAACTCCAAAACTTTGTCTTTTCGGAGATGATCTCAAGTAATTGAAACTAATCATTGAAATTCAATCCGACAGGTCTTTCAAAATAAGATGACGTGAAAAAATTTAAAATAATTTGATAGATTGAATACAATGGCATATAAATTGTTGGCACCGCTTGGATCGTAAGCTGCTATTATAGCGCTTTCTTAAAGTATTTAGACTCACGTATTCTGTACAAAAGCTATACTGTATTAAACAAAAGCTAAATAATAAAACATGAAGTAAATTATGGGCACATCTCAAGAATCGCATAATAAATTTTATAGAAATGTTAGTATAATTCAAGACAAACATTTTAATAAAGACATAGAATTAACACAAGTTTTTAGGTCAATATAATAACATTGATTTGTTCTACAGTAACATGTAATGCAAGAACTCTTTTACTGGTATTTAAACAATAATTTTTGCGAACAATTTATAATCCATTGATTATTAATTCAATTTCTTAAATGCTTAAATGTTTGTGGGTGTCGATAGAGGATTGAGGGTATGGACTACAATGATTGCCAACAAAAAAGAAATAAATTTTAAAAACTTTTCAATACTTTTTTCAATATATGGGGAGGTTTTCAAAATTCAAATCTAAAGCGCAAAATTGCGAAATTTCTTGTATTTCATTACTTTTATGCATACTTTAAACAAAAAGTATGTTTCGTGAGAACTATTTTGAATCCAGTGTTTGAATTGATTTGAATTTTTGTTTATGAATTAAAATATAACTTAAACTCTTAATCGATTTTCGTGCTCAAAGTCCTTAACTTAAGAATAGTAATCAAATCAAAAATGAATAATAAAATTGTTACTTACATTCCTCAACACATTCGAGAGAAATATTAGAAGTTGGAGTCAATAAAGTTTCCACTATTTCATCAGTGATTAAGTTTTGCTGTTGAACAACACTTTCAACGATATCCTGTTGATTATCAACAACACTACAGTCAAGTTCTGATTCAGATTCCGTTCCGCTAATATTGATGTTCAACTTTTTTGATTGCAATGAACTTTCTGTTTGATTGGTTTCAGTCAATTCCAGGGTTTCATTCTGTGGACTTTGAATGCGTTCCACAGAATCATTAGCACAAACACAGTTTTTAATATCAGCTAAAATAAAATAAAACAAATCAATTCAGACAATGATATACTGTATTAATAGCAAAGCTTCAAGTATTAGAACAGGAATGCGCTGTTCTTTTATATTTGTTATCAATTGATATGTTTCGATAAATTGTATTTTATATAATAAATAGACATTTAAAAAACAATAGTTAAACAAAAAATGTGTTTGAAATGAAGCCAAATTGTACTGTTACTTACATGCCATAAATTAAAGTGTATTAACGAAAATGTGTTTTATGATAACTTTGATAACATGTCCTTCGAATATGTTATCCAAGCATTAAACTGAATAAGTTATTATATAAAAACGTTTTCACAGGTTATTGTTTGAGTTTCTCAGTAACAAACAATAAGTTATTTAAACAATATTTCTATTCTTCTAATATTTAATAATACTATTGCTTAACATATAACGAGTCAAGTTTTCAACACATAGTAAAAGGAATGTCTCAGAACAACAAAAGCTCGCTTTCAAAAATAGATTCAATTGAGAACATGATATGGAATAATGAGTGAACCATTAAAATTAAAAGTCAGACATATATTAACAAATGATTAGCAATGATTAGCAATGATTGTCACAAAAGTGTCTCAAGTTATGAAATAATTGCAATATATTATCCTAATCAGTCATAACCAGTTTAAACAAAAATCGAGAGTTATATGATGTCAAATGAGAAATAATGAATAAGATTAAAACCGCAACTAAAAAAGTATCTTTTTATTGTCAAAAACTATAACTTTTAACTATAGTTTTTCTATAAATTTCATTTAAATGTTGATTTTTTTTTATGAAAAAGTAATTTTTTTATAATTGAAACCAAAGTTATTAATGCTATAATTTTGTTATAACTTTTACGATTATTGATGGTTAAGATAAAAGCAATTCGTTTAGAGGAAAATTCATAAAATAATCGCAAATTACAAAAACAAACTTCAATCTAATTTAGAAAGTAATTGAATTCCATTTGATAATTAATGCGGAAAAGTCTTTACTGTCCTTTGAAAATATAAGTATATTTATATAATAATCTGATAATAATCACTGTATTTTATTCTCCAATCTTTAAATTATTGAGTTAAAGTGGAATTGTGTGCACTCGAAAGGCTTAAGTATATTTGCTTTCATAAAAGGAATTCTTCATTATTTGCTTATATTACGAGTTTTAGATTTCTGTTACTAAAACACATTTTATATTTAATAAATTATGACTTACTAAGCAAATGTTTAATTTCAAACATAAGACTTATAGGACATGCAATGCAAATATCAAATATGCAAACATTAGATAAATACATAGTGCAGGATAAGTACTGTATACGAGTATAAAATATAAGCCAAAGCAATATATGTTAGAAATAATAATTAAAAATATAATACATTGTAATCTTTTAAAATGCATTAAGAATAAAGTTGTTTTTTATAAAATTTGTTAATTCTTTTTTATCTTAATTTATTCAATAAAAACATTAAAAGATCAAAATAATCGATAAATACTTGACTATTTGGAAGTTAAGCTAAACTTGTTTTTTAACTTAATGAATAAAAATCTTAAAATATTAATACAGGGGTATAATCAGTATTTTTTGTGCTCTTTTGACTTTTATAATATCGAACTCCAATCTATACCTTTTGTAATTTGAAATAATTTAAAAATCTTCTTTATATTAAGAGACGAAAAGTGAGTTTCTGTCTGATTGAGATGAGATTACTTAAGATTTATAACTACCAAAAGCGATTTTAAATACAGAATGGGGTCAAATATAGAATAAAAATACAAACTAAGATATAATGAAAAACAAAATTGTACACTTCAGATAATTTAAAAGTCATATGAGTAAACCCTACCCACAAATATTCGTTTATCACAATCGTCTAATAGCGACTCTCAAGAGATAACTTATAAACACAGAAAAATAAATAAATATATAACACGAATAAAATAATATAAAATGAAATGAGTTGACATAATCCTAATGGCATTTTTAATCTCAATATTTGAACTCTTCAAACAAAGTTGAATTACTTGTTGGTTATAAATAATAAAAGCAAATTTACATTTATTGTGCAATTAATAATACAGTAACTCTACTGTTATTTTGTTACTTATAAGTGATTTTGCGTTATTATAACAGTCACTGTAATCATTGAATGCATTAATCGATTCAATTAAGCAGATATTGTATAAACAATTATGAGAAGTCAATTAATGTATCTCATGATTAAAAACTACTTCCAATACGAACTCGTTTTGATCTGATTAGAGCAGAGATGGTCTGTGCAAAAGATCCAATTTCATAGACTCGAACCTATGAACTTCTGCTAATTAGAAAAACGTGCGAATTATCTCTCACTATAACGAAGCAAAACAAACAAATTTAATTTATTGTGATTTGCAATCAATAATTAAAAAACAAATTTATTTATGAAATAATAATAACTTTTCTGATTAAGTAATGCACTATTCGGTCAATATGTTGGCGATAGGATGCAGCCAACAGAATATGCATATTAAGCAAAACGCCTTTAAATAATAAATTATAAGTTATCAGAAAGAGATGCCCTTTCGAGATAAGTTGAGTCAATTTGAGAAAAAAAATTATTTGCATTCCATTTCTCGCTAACGCATCCTTCATATCCTTCATATCCTTCCGTATTTGTATGGACAGCAAAGCCCGAAATTCCGAGTCGAGACTCCAAAAATACTTATTCCAATTTTGTTGAAGACAACTCTTGTATGAACTGCTGCCACAACTTATTATCAATTTAATGTTAAGTCTTCCAGAGTTCACAAAATAATGTGAAGAATAACATAATTTATATACAATAATACTGTATAATGTCTATGAAAAAGGTTAGACATTAATTGCTTATACAGCTATTGAATCTTCATCGTTATCAGAGCTATTATCGAAATGGCTTCAAATAAATCAATTTTTCAATGTTTTGATGGAATTAACTGTGTTTTCATTCATTGAATTTCTAAAAAAATCGTTTTTCAAAATGTTGGTTCAATTGAAATGAGTAAATCAAAATGAGTTTAGCACTTATAAGAAGGTCTAAACCCTGCACAAGTAGCTGAGACAGAACTGAGCAGTTCTTTTCATTTATTATTTATGTTGGAAATGCCTTTAAAGTTGGTTAGAGTCAAAAACGTGGTTTCACGTAATGAATCTTCGTCCACATTCACCTCAATTGCATGATTTATGCAAAACTTTAATATATATAAACTAATAATACTATTCATTTGAAGTCACTTCCGTTCGCTAACTATGTGTCAAAAATATTTTCTTTATGACTCAAATTATTGTTTATTAACTGAAACTTTTTTAACAAACTTTTTTAACAAACTTTTCCCATAAATCTAGGATTAGCTTAAATTATGCAAAATATGTTTACATATGGAAAGAATAAAAGTAAAGTTAGTCGACTCACCAAAAGACATAACTTCTTAACAAATAAATCATAAAACACAACACAGAATATGTTTATGCGAATCGAACAATAAAATAATTATTTTCTAATTAATAACTACTTTGGAGAGCAATTATTTAAATAAGTGCAACACTTTGTATGCGTTATTAGCAGAGATGATAACAATAAAATGCTTACTCAACTAATATTAAATAAAAGACAAGTTAAATGCTTTGTCATGAGAATGGTATTCAATCGCATCAGTGCTCAATGTCAAGGGCTCTTATGCTCTACGAATAGTTGTTTCTCTGATAAAAAGCGATACTTAATACCAGAGCTTTTCAGTTGTAATTTATTATGATTAATACATCAGGTCTTAAATGGTTAGTTAGGTCTTTGTTTGCTTTATACACACTTGAGTGCAGATAAACATCATAAATAGCAAACAAAGTCTGGGTCTCAAAGCTATAACATAAGTCAATTCAATAAAATAACTTTCATTTTATTTTATTTTATTTTTTTAACTCAAATACATTTCAACTTCAAATGCAAACACTAATTAGTTTTCAAAAGTTTGTCAAAAGGTGTATTACTTTATGAAATAGTTAAATAATTTTATAGGTGTTGAACATGTTTCTGATTGCAAAGATTTAATGATAATTTAACGCACATTTATAATTATTTAAGAGAACAATAGTGGGCGTCAAACATATCATCAATTTTTTATTAGGATTTGTGATTCAGTTAGATTTGAAACAGTTCTTCGCAATAAATACCAATATTTAAGACAACAGTGAATGCAAGCGAATACATCCCACTCGTTGTGATTATTGATACTTCGGTTACTTCATTATTAGAACAACAATTATCACCGAATTATATTATAACTAAAAAGTTTGTAAAGAATACGAATTGAATTGAATTTAGAATAATTAATGAATATAAATAAATATTATTAAAGCAAAACATAAAAAGTTTAGTCTGAATGAGAAAGTAATTTAAGAATGATTATGCAGTTGTAGTCTATATAAAGCGATATGAAGTACTATTAATCCAAAATTACTCTCTAACTGATAAAAGAACAATAAGATATATAAGACAAGCGTTGGCCGCTTGTGATTGATGTTTAGAGCAGTGTTGGGCCGAAAAGGACAATATGTGTACATTTGTCGACACACCCATTGTTTTAAGTGCATCAAAAGTGATGCAAATCATACGGCACACACTAACACGCTATGCATAATCCAAGTCTTGGTCGGATCATTGACCCAACAAAACAATTTTTGAGCACATCATCAGAGATCGTATTTTAATTCCTAAATCATATAATCTTTACTTGTATTCACATGTATTCACCCAGTTTGAAGTTTTATCGTAAAAATCTGCTTCAATAGAGGTCAAGCGTTAGGTTACGACTATCATTACTGCTTAAATGATGAAACGCTTGTAACTTATCATACAATAAATGTAAGCTTACTGTTACCGCACTCTCCAAAATAGCTTTAAACTTATTTTATTAAATTCTATACTAAGCTAATCACTTAAAGCAAATAAATTAAACCATTTTTCAATATCTAACATTCAGAGTGAATCCTAAGATTTGCTAAAAGATTGATCATTTGGGGGAAATCTAAATGTTGTACTAATAAAAGTTTAGAGTTTTTTAATACCAATATATTTAAATTAGTTTATAACCTAAAATCAATTCTTTACTCTTTGCATTTCTAAGTTTACAGCATTTGTAAACATTATGCGAATAACATGTTTAACAGCAAACAACAATAAATTAAGCTAAAGTTACCAATACTTGAGTAAATCGCTTGAACGCCGATTTTAAATGTGTTTCACTTCTATGCCATTAACGGTGAAGTGATTTTATTTCTTTTATTGTATCCTATTTCAGAAAGTTATACAGGACTCCAAATAGGGGCACAAAATTATAGCTATTAAGCTGATTAATCAAATCTGTGCTAAACTAAAAATTATTACATTATAGGTTTCTTTTGTTTGAGATCAAAATAATTGAATACTATTCAAAATAAACAAATAGATAGAATATTGAACTGATTGACAAATGTTTTATGAATTTAAAATCAAAATTATATTTACTTTCAATATGAGTAAACCCCATGACTGATAGTTTCAGAAAACTTATTAGATTTTATGATAGTTATAAGTACAGTAAGGCCTATGAGTAGGGCGTTTACTCTAATACAGAATCAACTTTAAATTGATTCCCTATCGATATTATTCAAACTAACTCTAAGGTAATGCACTTTAAAAATAGAATTCAGTTAACTGTGAATCCCTACTGAGCGACCGTATCATTAGTTTCTATTTGAAAAAAGTGACAAAAATCATAATAAACCAGTAGTGCAAAAAATACCAGTATATTAAAATCTATGGATTTAAATATTTGGAAAAGTTCAACTGTAGTTTACATTTATAGGTTACTGATAAGATTGCGACCAGTTTTGAAAAAATAATTAAATATAAATTAAAAGATAATTTCTTGATTTATCAAAAAAATCAGAGCTAAGCTATAACTTCTCGATTAAACAGTATTTTAATTTATTAGTTAATTAGTTTTTTGGTTTGACTCCTTTATAACATTTTTGCTGACAGAATGCATAAATTCAATTTTCATCAACTTTTCATCAAAAGAGGAATTAACAATTCACTCACTCGTAATAAATTTGCAATTTTTTAAAGCGAAAAAGTGTGTCGATTATACAGTAGAAAGAATATGAAATTATTTATAAGATTATTAATAAAATATTTCAAAAACATACTTAAGATTTTAGTTTCTGAATGAGAAAGTTATTACTTCCTGAAAAATAAAACGGAACTCAAACTTACAGGACTGGAACTCAAAACTTTAGCCACTATTAAATAATAATGCTTTTAATTTTTGTATAGTCTATAAATCAATTATTTTTTTAAAGTCTTCATATAATGAGAATATTGGTTATTGTTTATGTGGGATAAGGGCTAAAAATACTTCTAAACTATTATTAGTAAATGTATGAAACTATACATATTATAAAATTGATCTGAAGATAAACCATAAGTTAAACTAATGATTATTTGAAACTTACACGTGAGGAAGTGTTTGAATGTGATGATCACTAATGACTACTAAAAATTCAAATATTTAAGTGAGAAATAGAATAATTTATTAGCACTTTTCATATTATTATATGCTTAATGTTTGGCTTGAAATAAAGTCAATATTTATGCTGTACTGTTGTCTGACCCTAGAATGCAATGAAAAGAATCATCTATTATATTATAACTTAATAATATAAAATAGTTAGTTCAGGAACTGCTAAAATCGTGAGAGGAATTTTGCACAGACCATAAGAAAGAAAATCAGATTAAAATGGCATATAATAGCATATAATGGCACACCTCTTCTCTTGGCTGTGTTTCCAATCAATTTCATACATCAAAATATTCATAAAATTTGAAACATTTGTAGCTAACTATCAAAATAATGCACTAATTTAATAATTCATTGATAAGTCTTAATCAATGAAATGATAATTTAACTAAGTATTCACTCATTCTATGGACAAATTATATCTTTGGGTTTATTAAGAGTGCAATAAAAAATATTGTGGTCGAGAAAATTTTAGGATTTTAATTAAATATACAATTGCTATGTTTTCATACAGACGGTATAGCAATGATAGCAGAAATATAGGTATTTGCAGCACTTCCGCAATAACAATTCAATTAATATGTAATTCATTAATTATTTGAGACTTTCACTGAAGCAAACTTTACATAACTTGCAATCAATTTATTCAAACCGTTAAGTTATAAAAGCGATAAAATTGAAATATTAAATAAAATATCTCATGTTTTTATAGAAAGTTAGGAATATTAACATATCAAACATCACTTACTTGTTAGCGAACTTACGAGTTATTCAAAGTACACCTACGTTTAGATTGAAGTAATTTCAGATGCATTTAAACATATGGTGAACACTTTTTTGAACAATACAAACATCCAAACATTAATTAATTTTTAAAATTTGAAGTTTTCAAGTGTTAACTTTTACAAAAACAAAGAGCAAGTCTTTCACAGTTTGACTAAACAAGGTTCAGCTCTCACTTCAGAGCGAATGCTAAGCATCTGTTCTCGAAAACATAGTGAATAAATGCAAATCCTTATAATGGTTATAACACTTTAATGGGTCGTCTGAGCTATTCATATAAAGTTAATATACAGTACAACAAGTTATGGAACTTTTGAGTGGCTCAATATATAGGGGTTCAAAGAATTCTGTTTCGACGAAAAACTTCCAAAACTTCATTAATTATTAAACAAAAACTCGTTAAATAACAATTTAATATAATGTGAAATTCATAACAAAGCTATTAATGACGACTATCTAGTAAATGATGTTCGAACGACTGCTTAGCTTTCAATAAAATAAAAAGTTGATATAGTTTTTGAAAAAATATTCGACCAAATGGTATTCGTTGGAGAGTTGGAGAAACACCGTAACAGTGAAATGCATTGTAATTTAGAAGCTCAAAAACTATAATAAACGATATACTCTTCGCTCTTTCGCTTGATAAAGCAAATTCTGTCGGCAAGTGCTGTAATGACACGGTATTTGCCTGAGAATTCTTGCGGTCAATATCTACCTGAAAATTGAACACTCTATACACTCACCCTTTGATAAAAAGTTTTAATACAATAAAAGTGAAAATAGCTGAGAAAGTGCATCGCCCATAAAAATATGCATAAATAAAAATAGTGTTTTGCAAATAATGGTAAAATTTTGATAATCAACTGCAAATATAGGCGCCGTCACAAATGGATCTCAAATTTTGAAACTAATTTCATCACAAATAGAAATTCCATTCATTTAACTATTGATTTTATAGAGCAAAAGAGTTTCAATTAATGGCATTCAATTATATTGAAATTCCATTCAGAGAATAATGAACTGAAAGAAATATTTAGAGCTCTAGTCGGAAAGTTTTTATATTTTAAAATCTTAGAGCGTATCAAAAACTCGAGTCTTAGTCATTAAAATAAATATAAGATAAGAATAAGGTTTAGATTATAGCATAATATTAAAAAGTATTATTATATAGAATAAGTCTTGTCGTCTCCAAAGGAGGAGCAAAAAACTTTCGCGAATTATTCACTCTATTCACTATTCAAGAATTAAACAGTCCAACGACACACAGCTTCATGTAAGAGAAACCCAATCTATGAATTCCTTTTACTAATAGCTATGACCGAGTCATACAGTGACCGTGAATGGCATCAATGGAAATTGCATAACAGGGTTGACAACACAAGCGAAACATTCTCTCACCTCTAAGCTTATAAAGCGATTCATTCTTCTTTCAAATGGATTTCTATTTTCAAGATCACAAAAATGCGTTCACATCATGCATGCGAGCACAAAAATTTGGTTTTTACTCAAATATTTTTTATTTTCTAATTCATTTGACTCCAGTTTGTGTCATTTTTTAAACGTATATTTTGTTAGAGCAAAATAAATTCCTAAATCAAAACTGTTTGGCTCATTTGGTTCATTTAATTCTTTAGTTAACAACCAATTAAAGAAAGACAACGCCATTCAACAAAAGTAATTTACAGACCACTTAAGCTGAGATTAATTAAATTGTTTCAACGTTTAACTCAATCATGACAACAGTTTGATGCTGAATGGGCTAAACAGCATCTTTTTCTATTCATGTTTAAAATGCCAAACTGCCAACTGGGTTGGACATGGCATCAGGTCATCTACCTATACCTTAACAGATAACTGCTTATAAGAGATGCGTTCCTATTCTATAATTGATACTCTCCTAAACGTCTTCAATAATTAAAACAACAAACTCTTAGACATTTTAAAGGTTAGAGTATAACTGTTATACTTATAGATAACTTAGGATTAAATTCAAGTGATTTATTATCGCAGAATAAGAAAAGACAATTTAAATCTGATTTCAATTTCATCTAAACTGAGTACCTGTGATGTATTAAAAAGTTGATAGAATTTGTATTTTTTATGCATTTTAAGAGAGTGATCAATAATGAATTCAATCAGATAATAGGGATTTAAATATTGAATTGTTTCTGTATAACTCACCAGCATTTAAAAGAATGCTGACTATTGAAAAGTACAGTGATCTCTATTGCAAGAAACCTCTTTTCCATTTGGATTTTTTTGTTATCTAAAAACTCATTTCACTTGATTTACTTATGTAAATGTTTTTAATCAGAATTACGAGTTATAACAATATCTCTGCTTTTTAACTGCCAATTAAATTCATAACAATTGATGTTATAATGAATATGTTCTTATTATTTGAAACATCATTATTAAAATACAAATTAATTTTAATTTATCACTTATTAAATAATTACTATAGAAAAGCTCAAAAGTCAAGCTTTAAGTCATAAGTTATATCTCAAATGTTGTGTAGTCCGGTGTAATAATTGACTTAAAATGTCAATTAATAACCTAATATTTATTTATTTTAGTGTAAAATATAATAATTTGTATTCTTCATAAACTTAACCAAAAAGTAATTAGAGAAAAAATATTCATTAATTCTTAGCGCGATATTAATTGCAAAATTATTTCAATGTTAGTTTAATTTAATATTGCAGTAAAACCTCATCAGTTAAGAAATTTTTTGCATTCAGACTAAATTTGTTGAGAATTAGAATAAAAATAAATAATAATTTTACGTAGCGATCAGATAAAACTAAAATTTAAACCTAATTCATCATTAAGATTGATTTTTACCATGATTAATAATTTTGTATTTAATTCTTATAATTCTTCCCTTTTCCAGGGTATAAAGTGTAACTTCTTTATAAAGTAGACTCAATTTGCATTCAAAATATTTATAATCAGAATCTCTATAAAATGAAGATCAGTATATCAGTAATTTTTGAGTTAATGCTATTTTTGTGGGAGAGTTTACAAATATTGTTATAAAAGTTGCTTTTATAACAATGTTTTACTGTACTATCAATCTTAGTGTCAAAATTTTGTGCATAAAAAAGAGAGAATTATAAATCAGATATTTGTATCTTTTATAAGTGCTCTTTTTTATCTTGAGCCGAATTCTTATGATTTGAAAATTTAAAAAATGTTATATAGAAAATGACAAAATTTGTATGATTTGAATGTATTAGTTCTGAATACATATTTTACTAGATTTTAGCATTCAAATGACTAGAGATTCACCCAAATTTATATTATTTTGCTTGAGGTAACAAATTCTGTTGCGATTAATGCTGAAATTAGTATGAATGCGATTGATATGAAAAATGTTAGCAAAAACTTTCAACTTTACAAACTAGTCACTGGCGCCAATCGAAGAGTCACTATTTAAGCTTGTTCTGGGTTAAGATCACTTTCTGGAGTTGTTATGTCTTTCTATCATTTGTTCGAATAAATTTAATATTACAGAACAAGTTCTCCAAACAATATTTTAAATATTTATCAAATCATTATAAATGACTGATTTCTACATTATTACACACTTTACACTATTTGAGATAACATTGAGAAACAATCTATTTTCTGCTAATCAGTGACGGCTAACTATCAATTCTTCTATAAATATATTTATTAAACATCATTTTGTTTGTATAACACATACTATTTCCAAATTTATTCTAATATTGAATCTCAAATTAAAAATCATGACAATCAAACATGAAAAACATGGAAAACTTTTGTTAACAATACTTTAAGCCTTGAATACAAATATTTCTAATGTGATAAAAATTTTTATCTCATTAAATAATTGTTTTTATTCTTATTTTTATCAAATTTTATATTAAGGTTCACAATAATAATCACATATTATGGTGAAATAAAATGATTTATTTTAATAATGACCGCTAGAATATCATGAATTTTTTGTTAATGTTGAATAAAAATTTTATTTATAGTTTAAATTCCAGCCCAATTTCAAGTCAGTGCATATAAAGTATAAACCAGAATATGAGAGAGGTGGTGGACAGAGGGGTTTGAGATATGGAAAATACTCGTCATCTAGTGCCCCATCTTAGATAAAATTTTAAAATTCTATTTATCATAGTTTAGGAGATATTGAATTTTTAGTGTAATTTCTTATAATGGTGTCTATGAGAGAAAATCCAATTTCAAGGCCTTAATTTTATTTTCATCAAATTTATAACAGTCAAAGGTCATGACTGGACAATGTTTTTAAAAAATTGTCAATGGAGCTAAACGACTTTTGTGTCCTTAATAAATATATTTTTGGGAGCACTTCGTTTGTCATTTGAAAATGCATAACTTCAAAAGGTATAACTTCAAAATGCAAAATTCAAATGTCATAATTACACTAAAATTACACTAAAAATTCAATATCTTCTAAACTATAATAAATAGAATTTTTAAAATTTTATCTAAGACGGGGCACTAGATGACGAGTATTTTCCATATCTAAAACCCCTCTGCCCATGACATCTCTCATATTCTGTCATTTAGGAATCACTATATTTTAATTTGATTCTATTTATAGAAAGGCATCAATAAAATAACATTTGTTATAATTATAAAGGTTTTAAGCTTTGTTATAAATATTTTAATTAATATCTTCTTCAGTAGAATAAGTACAAATCACGATCACTAAGGAGTATAGTTTATCGTTATTTTTAGGATTTCTAGCACTGAGATATACTGTACAAGACTGATAAACAGTTTAAGTGACAAACATAGCGATTAAGTTCAATATAGTACAGAATCGAGGAAATAGACGCGAAATACAAAGAGAATTAAAGCCTAAAATTAAAATACTTTCCATTTGAAAATTTGTTAATGACTATAAAACTAGAATTAACTCATTCAACATCTCTAATGAACAGTTTCTATTTTCGGTATTTGAATCCATAAAAGGTCGGAATTTCGGACTTAAAATATAGAAATTTCTGACAAATTTTCAGACTTAAATTTGAAATTTACTGAATAAAAGTCAATTATTAAATGTTTTTTTAAAACTTCAAACTTTTCAAATGAACCCTCAATTGAAAATTAGAGCGTTTTCTTAATAAATTACTAACATTTTGGAGAATTAAAAAAAATATTGAATTTTGAGATCTTTCTGAACATAAACATAATTTAGACATATTTTGCTCTTTATTTTATTATCGGAACTCATTTTGCATTTTACTAAAGATTGCAGGAATAGAATAAAATTCGATTCACATTAGAAGATGTCTTACAATAATAAATATTAAAGTTTATTATGTATTCTATTAAAATTCAAAATATTTCTTAAAATACTTTGCATTACTTTATGTTTATATGAAAAGATTTTTTTATCCCTTATTGAGTTTAAAAATAAAAATAAATAATATAAATAAAAATGTTGAAAACATGTTCATTAAAGAGACATAAAATATAATCTGAAATAAAGATTATTAGATTTGAAAAATGTGTTGACTGAGAAAAAAGTAATTCCTTCTTCAACAGCGAAAACAGATGTCAAACTTTTCTATTCACTATTCACTTCATTCTATCCATACATTGAAGATCTGCATAAATAACAGATAATAGCAATAAAGTCATTCATCAGGAATGAAATTCTTTGAACTATAAATTTTTGAACTTAATTGAACTTATCCTCAAATCAAAATTTTTGCAATTTATTTTTGAACAATTAAATTAAAATTTCAAATTTTTGCCATAATATGTTAACAAATACTAGAAAAATAAATTTATGTCTTATCATAGCGTTGATCTATTGGATAAATAACGAATATTTAAATTTTTGAAAAAATATATTTCAGGTCAACATGAGATTTGAACAATTTGTTATTTTCAATCAGTGGGAAAATCTGGAATTTATCACCAAAGCTTTGAGTGCAATTGAATAACACATGAGTACATGACTCTGTTCAGTCAAATTGATCATCGAAGACGAGTAAGTCTATGAAGATATAATTCTTCAATTCAAATATATAATCATCCAAAAGCATATTCGCATTAAAAGTTAGTTATTCAGTGATAATATTAATAAAAGAAATTAATTTTCTGTTAAACAGCTAATTCAAGTGAACCCCTTGTTCTCTGATGTTATTTAGATGCAAATCACTATAAGCTAGTGTTGGAAACAGTGATAAACGTGAATACACTAATCAATGGGAAAAAACTTACTCTAAAATTGAGTAAAAATACTAATTATAGTTTAATAGTTAAGAGAACATAATTCAAAATTTATAACTCAGACGTGAAAGTGAGGGCAAAAGCATGACTTTATAGAAGGGGTGAAAAGTAACTTCAACTTGGCGAGTGTAACAAAAATAACTTTTGTTCAACTTATTTATATAAATATAGCTTATATTGAAAACAAAACACTTACCAAATGATATGAGAAGATTAATAAAATATTACATGAATTTGAAATGAAAAATGAGCGAAAATATTTTGAAAAGTCAATAGTCTTATTAGATGTTGTATTTTAAAAGCATTTTGAAAGGAACTTAACTTATCTAAAGATTAAAATACTTACAGAAATTAAAGCGGTTTGAATTCTTATAGCGATACGCTTTGATGGTGAATGCTTGGGATATTAGTGGGAAGAACTCGAAGAGTTATTTGATAATATGAAACACATCGCAACACTTTAGAGCTGCAATTTTAAAACTAAAGTTTGCTCAATAACAAATTGAAGCGCTTTGACGTGATGTGATGTTTAGCAAAATGAAGATCAAAAACACATAATAATGGGAGTTTACTGTATTTAAACGCTTTAAATTTCTCAACGGATTTGAAAATCGCATCCACTTTAATCGTAGTGCAACAGGATTTTATGGTGTGTATTAAACTAGTTTCATGCAGCGGGGGTGCAAACGTACAGCAGGGGTACTCTCAGGTCAAAAACTCGAAATACAATAAGGAGACAATGTATGCACTCAATTGCTGAAGTGAAAGTAGGCTGACTTCAAAACTGACTTGTGTGAGATTCATTGCCATCTCCACGAAAAGGTGTGGTTCATTTTTTTTACTTAAAAAACTTTTCAAGTTTTACCAGTTCTACAGTAATGATAAGCATATATGAAAATTATACTCGAGGCAAAAAATCAGATATATTTGGCAGTTGGCAGTCATCATTGGCCACGGATTCTGAAGATTTGAGTGGTATAACATTCCACTATATTAGTAACTCATGTGTCAACTTGTAATAAATAAAAACTTTCAGAAGAGCTACTGTCAGCCACATATTTATCTTTTATTCTCTAGAGTTATGCGCATTCAATCCTTTTTTAATTCTCTTTTTTTAATATACTTAATTGCAATTAATATGTTAAAACGCACAACTTTTTCCTTATTAATTAGCATACATTTGGATTAATTAAACGTTTCCAAAAAAGTGAAATAGTTCTCAATATTTGCAATTAAGAAAATGTGATCGGAATTTATAGCATAGATATATCAATAAATTACATTTTGTGAAAGAGTTAACAGCGCAGGAAAATGCTTATATACTTTATAAAGTTCTCATATATTTTTGCTTTTTAAAAAAGTTATAAAAATTTTATTCTTACCTGTAGTAAAACTTGCCGTTAAATCCATTAAAGATTCGCATTTTAACGTAGATTTTTCAGATTTTAGATTCACCGGTATTTTACTCTCAAACGAACAACTGCTTAAGATGTCATTCTTTTTACGCTCAGATAAAGTCTTTGATTTAGAGTTTTGAACAAATTTAGAGTTTTGCACTTTCATCATATTTGGAGAGCTCTTCACAGAATCAAATTTGTTGTTAACCAGAGAATTATTCTTCGAGACTGGTCTTGGAATAAGACTAGGCTTCTTGTCAGGAGTATTTGATGAAAAATATAAAGATGGAATATTACCATAAGATTTGGTTTTTCTTGGCTTTACTGTTGGCAATCGTTTTGGTATTAATGATATTGTGGGAAAATTTTTGACTGAATTATTAAAATGCGCTAAATTTTCTCGTTCGTCATTATTCTTAATTCCATTCAATTCATTATATACTGATATATCTGTGTCTTCATTTCCCATACATCTTAGATTTTGTTTTAAAATCGATTCTTTGTGAGAAAGTTTAGATTTTGAATCAAGTTTTTCAGCAATTTTAAGTGATTTCTCAGAAGTTCCTATTTTTTTATTTAGACAATCGTTTTCTTCAAATAAATCTGATTTATGTTTAAGATCAATCATATTCTCAAAAAGTTCTTTTCTAATATTTTGATCAGTAATCCCATTAATCTGTACCTCTTCTTCAGTCAACATATCTATATCTATCTCTTCGAACTGTTTTTTACTTCCATCAAATTCATTAGTTATTTTCGGCAACTCTTTCTCACTGTTTGATCCGCT
Organism: Nanhermannia elegantula; assembly: GCA_034699485.1. NCBI lineage: Eukaryota > Metazoa > Arthropoda > Arachnida > Sarcoptiformes > Nanhermanniidae > Nanhermannia > Nanhermannia elegantula. The sequence continues at coordinate 28,699 of JAQGCH010000033.1, forward strand.
CGTGTTTTCTATTGAATCCGAATCATTGTTTGAAAAATTAATCTCATTTTCAATTCGTTCAAAAACCTCTTCTATTTGACTAATAAAAGATTTATTTTTATTGAGTTCTGTTTCTTCATTAAACTCAGCAATTCTTTGATTGAGTTGAGTTGGTTTGAGTTCAACTGCGCCTTCAATTGCATTCTTCTTACATTCAGAAAAATAAACTTCACTGAACTTGGATTTGGTTTCTTTTTTAAGCAAATCAACCGTTTGTTCAATAAATTCAGTTTCCTTTTTAGTTAAGTTGACTTCATTTTGCGATTCGAAACAATCTGAAAGAAGTATTGATTCAATAATTTCGAAATCATAAAGCTCTGCATCAATTTCTGATTGACTCTCTTTTGGCTCAAAATGAATTTGATTCAAAGAAGTTTTTAACTTTTCCGATGATTTCAATGATAAATTAATATCATTGACATCGGTTTCAATTTTTTCAATATGTTGTAAATCAATTAAATCAATTTTATGATTGCAAAACTCTTCGGGAGGAACAATAATTTGTACATTTGGTGATAATTGATTGGCATGAAAAGAAGTGCTGTTATTTTGCAAATTTTTATTCGCCAGCTCTTGATTTGGAGAATCGCAATAATTATCAATATCTATATCATAAGTGATGGACTTTTTCTGAGATAAGTTTTCATCTGTAATTTCTCGCAGGTGTTCATCGACAAGAAGAGCGCCCACCGCTTTATTTACAAATGCCTGAAGAGCTTCCTTGTGATCCAACTCTCTTTCGAGCTGTTCAAATGGGCTCAAAACCCTTCCGATATCAATATTTGGAGTTTTTCTATTTATGTTATCTGAAAAGCTTGAATTGGCTGTACTTGTTCTCGAAAATCTTTCAATAATAGTCGAAACACTTGATCCCGTGTCATCCGATTCACATTCGATGTGCTATAAAATAAAATATTTAGTAAAATGAGCTGACAATTAAGTTATATTTGAATACCATTCTGTCTTCATCTGCAAATAGATCGAGATATACATTTGGCTCAGAAGGAAGAATAGGTTCTGTAATCCGATTCTCTTCTAATTGTTTATCTTTACTATAAATCACATCATTTATCGGTTCGGCTGCCAATTGGTTAATGACTACATTTTTGGCATTGTCTGAATCCATGGCAATTACATTCTGTTCATTTATTTTATCATTATTTTGTGCATTTTCTTCAGCAATTTTGGTGTCTTTTTCTTTCGGTGGTTTTGGTGGCGGAACTTTTGGCCTTCTCGGAGGCAAAGGTGGCGGCTGTGAAGACTTCTTTCTTGGAGGCTTTTCAATGCAATCGTTATCGTTGTCGAGTCGTGTTTGTGAATTAGACGCGCTTTTCATTTTAGACGATAGAATAGTAGTCGCCATTCTCGGAGGTACGGGTGGCGGCACTTTCTTTAATGAACAGTTTGAATTCGCCTTTGATGTTGAGTTATTAACCATTTCTGATTGATTCCATGTGGAAATAATGTTAGAATTAAGTCCATTCAGCTTCACATTGGATAAGGAATGCAGACAATGACAGCTGAGCTCTCGTTTGACACGAATCTTGATACAAACGGGCGCATCTCTTAACAGTCCAATACATTCGAGTCTTGTCATGGATAAAGTGAATCTGCCATCGATTTGCATGATTTCATCGCCTTCTTTCAAAAACTCTAACTGTTGACCGCGAGCTTTTGATGCGGGACTGTCTGTATTAATGCTTTGTATAAAGACTTTATTTATTTTTTCAGTAGCATTATTGCCGCCCTCGAACTTCAGGGCCATCCCTAATCGCTCGCCCGGCAAACGATAGATCATAACCTCTTCTTCAATACTTTCTGTCGAATGGTTCACATCGTTCTCATCTCCCACTTGAACAACTGTTATAAAATCATCATTAAAATTATTTTTGGCTTCCGGTTCTTCCACTTGAACTACTGTCACGTGATTATAGTTCTGAGCTATAAAGTCACCGAAACTGTTCGACAAAATATTACTGCCATTTGAAACCTGAGCCATATTTCAAATGAAATAACCATAAATTCCTTAACAGAGCAGTACTGTTTCCAAATACATTCTGTGTAATTATTATATGAGTATTTAGTTCTTATACTATTTATTTAGAACACCAATAAGTTAACCAAAGATTTTGTGATTTTTTTCAGTCCTAATAATCCGAATCAGATTTGCTTCATTACAGAACTCAGTCATATAAATTGCTTAATACCAATCCATTTGTGCCTAAAGAATAAATTAAGAAAAAAGATTAATTATTAAATAAGTGTTTAAACAAAAATATAATGATATATAAGTATAGAATTATAGATTCATTATATTGACTAATGGTCCAAAAATTGAAGTTCATTTTAAAGATTCTTCACATCAAATTTTTGTTAATAACCAATTTTTTCAGTTATCATAAGAGTGAGAAAAGTCAAATTACGCCTTTTTTCCATCAATTCATGGCCAATAACCTCAACTCTCAAATTGTTTTGAGTGTAATTCAAGCGATAAGAAAAGCAAACCTCACTATAAATCCAAGAATCGTTTGAATGTCAGCAATAATTGACACAACATATGCAACAGCTCATGGATATCATATTTAAGCTATTTTGAGATTTTAAATTCCAATTGGAAATCATGTTTATTTCAAAATCAAATTAATTACACTTAAAATCTAATCAAACATATTATAAAATGATTGAATTTAAAAGTGAGCTTTTGTTCAGATATTCTGTGCAGATATGTATCTTTGAAGCGTTGCGGATGTCATTCTTTGCAGTGAATTTCGCATCATTTTTGACACTTTAATGTCAAAGTTTTTGCAATCATTTTTTCTCTCGCTTTCAAAGAGTAAAAAGTTCTGGATTTCTATTGGATATCTATAACTACTGGTTCAGTATAAGTAATTTTAATATCATTTATAAGAAATGGCTTAAAAATTTCTTACGGGTTAGTTTTGGGAAAAGGCTTTTATTTATATTTTTATAAACTATAGTTCAATTGACTTTTTATAGAAATATGACTGAGGGTGAGTTTAAAAAATGCCAAAATATCAGAAAATCTTTATATAATTACCAGTTTCTATGCTATCAAATACCATATTTATAGCATATTATACCATATTATCAAATACCATCAGTTCAACAGTTCATCAATTATATCTGTAGTTATCTTTTATATAAAATAAATAAAAGTGAAATACAATACTCAATAGATTTTGGAATTTATATCAATATTATTTGAGAATTTTGACATTCAAATTGAGTTTGTTTAAGTTTTTGAAGTTTCTGAAGACACACCTTATTAAATAAGACTTTTTTTTGAAAGTGAGATTAAGTTCTCGTTATCAAAGTTAGATTCAAATCTTGAGCTTAACAAAAGAGATGACACAAATTCCTTTCTAACTCTAGTTTTGTTTTCACTTGATTTTAAAATCGTTAAATTCTCTAAACTTGAGGTCAATCAGCTTAAAAAATTGTTTATTCAAAAATTGCAAGTTTTAGACAGAAAGCATTGCTTTTATTAATAAGAGTGTTTATGTTAGCCATTCGGTTATATATTGATATCACAAAAGTTTGTTATATGTGGTTAAATGCTTTGCAAATAAATTAAGATAACATCACTTTTTATTAGTTTACTCAAAATCAATGGCATACCAGTCATCAAATAAAATAAATTCTCTTCATATACGGTATATTACCCTTACATTTGAGTTGATATAAAATATGTTAATGGGACGAACTTTTAACGCTTGCAATTTCCTCATTCGACTAAAAGCTTTTTCTTTTTCATTTGCAAATCTTGAGAAATGCCAACAAAATTATTACAATTAGCAAAAAATAATGTTAAAGGAAGAGAGAGTTTAATTGTTTTATTTTCAAAAGTTATTTGCCATGAAAATGAATAATTATGTATTGGCCATAAAAATAGCTTTGAATGTATGATTTCTTTGCGTAACTGTATTTTAATGTAAATTTTATATTCACTATATTTTATTCATAGGATTATTAAAACACTGTTAATGGATTTATTCATTACTTTATTATTAATTCTCACCTTTTGCGACATACATTGCATAAAATTTTCTTTGACAGAAATTATGAATCGCTTTTGTAAAATATTATTAATGTTTTTATCGCTACGAAAGAATTTAATCGTAATCTTGAGTCTTAGTATAAGAACAATTAGTGCTGACCTCGAATTTGTAAATAACTCAAGTGTATATTAGTTTTAGGCATATTTTCACAAATATTATATGATATATCATTTTCTAATCAAATACTTATTTCTAATTCAAAATTGATATTTAAAACAAAACTCATAACTAGTATAACAATTTGACATAACTTTATGTGAACTTAAACAAAGAAAACTTGAAAATAAAATAACATAATAAAGCTTTAAAATAATTGAAAATTTTCCTTGACTACTATGACGTCTAAAACATAAGGAGAAAACCTAAGTTAACTCGAAAATTAAATTAATCTTATTCAAATAAAACTAATGTGATATTTGCTGAAAAGTGTGACGATTTCATATTGAATGTGAGTAAATTGAAAACTATGACAAAAAATTGAATCAAAACCTAGAAGAAAATCAGTTCAAAATATTTTCTTCAATAGTAAAATGAAAAACTTTAACTAACATAAAAGTAAGACTGATACCAAAAATTTTGGTAAAGCACTGGTTTTGACAAAAAATTATATTTTAAACTTAATTCAAAACTAATAACTATTTATCAATAGATTTAGTTGATTAGGGGTTTTCTTATTTCTATTTAGAAAGAGATAAGTTTTAAGTCTTACTCTTATGGCTTATATTATTAAATTAAATATTTTGAAGTGACTTTCTTCTAGCTTTTGATACATATTGAAAATTCAAGGTTTAACTCAAATTATAGTAACTTATAAAAAATTAATCTCAAACAAATCTATAATTAATCAATTAAATCGAAAATATTTAGATTAATTATAATTTGAACTAAAAAACTAAATTTTTTGTTTAAAATATTTTTAAACTGTTTCCTTTAAATAGTTTATATTTTGGTTTCTAAACCACTACAACCTATTAAACCGTATAAAACAAGTTAATCTTCAAAGTGATTGACACAATTTCTAATGAATATTGAGTTTATTTCTGGAATACTGCAAAACTATGCCCAATAATCGAAATATTGATTAATTTGTATTCAGAACCATATATATTAACTATTAATTCTCGTCATAAAATAATATTTATTGGTCTTAATCATTGGCATTTGAAACTTGAAATTCATCACATAATCAACATTTTAACGACTACTGAATTAATCTTTGAAATCAGAGAAAAGTGAAACAAACTAAGAATTAATTAAATTTGAAGCAAAACATTTTTTATTATAGTATTAATAGTAAATAAATTCATGGAATTTGAGAGTATTATAAACCCTTTAATTGTAAGCTTCAATGTAAGACAAAATGTTAACCAAATTTATTAACAAAAATATGAGAAATTCAATCCATAGAACTGCAAACTTTCTAAAACCTCTTTTATTTTATGCACTAATTATGGTAATAAAGTGCAAACATATCGTATATGTATCACGTATTTTACTAACTCATGGGGGATCACAAAAGAATGTTAGAAAACATCTTTCTCTAAAATTATTCATGGCTTGAGTTAAGTGTTGACAAATTAATACAAAAAAACTCCATTCATAAGCATAATCGTAAATTATGCAAACATAAAACAAACTATCAGTAACATTATTTTTTTATAGTACTTAACAGTTATGAACAAATATAGTCATACTTGTGTTTCCCGGGGAGAGGTGGGGTTCAGTTTTTCAAAATTAAAGGGCAGTACCTCTGGTCTGATCAACAATTCTGCCCTATTTTTCAAAATTAATTTTTTTAAATTTTAACTTATTTTATTACTTCATAAGTATATTGAAAATTCTATTAAATGATAAGTCCTGTTGTCCGTAGGAAATTCCCGTCCACACAATTTAATGAAATTTTTTTGTCGAAATGTTGACTAAAAATAAGCACAAGTTTCATTCACGAGAAAGATCATAGAACACGGGGTGGGCCGGGGCAAATTTGAGAAAATTAAAATTCAAAATTAAATAATTAAATAACTGTTAAAGACGTATATTGAATAACCATATATTGAAAACTTTTAATATCTATATTTCTACCTGATTCTGTCCACTGGTCACTTAATTGTTTGAATTAACATGCGCAAAAATTTTTATACAATAATCATTAATTTGATTCATGTTTAACAATTATAAGAGAAAAATGAAGAATAACCAGAGAAATATGCTCTTCTATATAATTGATTGCGTGCTTAGTACAATTTCCATTATTAAATAACTAGACATATAATTTTGAAACATAGTGTATTTATATAATAGAAGACTTTTTAAAATAGAATTTTTTTGGTGAAATTATCTTTAACGATCGTATAGTCATTTAATTTTAATTTTTGAGAATTTGCCCCGGCCCACCCCGTGGTTTATGATCTTTCTCATGAATGAAACTTATGCTTATTTTTAGCCAACATTTCGATAAAAAAATTGGTTAAATTCTGTGGGTGGGAAATTTCTTTAAGGAAAATCGGACAGCATTTCTAAATTTTGATTTGAAATTTTTTGTACCGGTAGTTTATATATTTGATATTATATAATATGTACAGCAATAGCAAGATTGCTGGTAGATATTAAGCTTAAATTGATTGAAGTTTTTGTAGATTTGAGAGAGATTTTTCTCATTGATTAAAGTAATTATATAGTTAAGTTAGCATTTGTCACTATCTTTTCTTGATTCGATTTTAGATCTAAAACGAACTGTAATTTAAGTTAATTCAAGTGTTCACATGTTGGTCTTATCTAGGGAGGTTCCGTGTGTACCGGTGATTATAATTATTTTACACAAGTAAATTTCATGTAATTACCGTAATATTACACTTAATAAAAGAAAATTACATTTAATTTGTATAATTCTCATAACTCCATCTAGAGTTACATGTTTTAATCAAAAAACAAAATTAAAAAATTTTTACAAACACCGTTATAATAATAATAATAATAAATTAGAAGTCAATATGAGACTAGTGCTTCAGTAGAATGTGTATTTTGAAAACACGGAATAATTCACTCAAAAGATAGAAATAGTCTCCTGAATACACTCATTGAACACTTAATAACTATACAGACTTTTCATTAATCAAAAAAAATTGAGTCAGATATATAATTATGATAATTATTCTTATATGTTTAGATTCAAAGAGTGATAATAATAGTGATATTGAATTAATTGACATTTAAATGCAATCAATATAAGAAAGTAAAGATTTCCGGAATTTAAAATATGTTTACATAAATTTTGAAGTAATATTACACTCAAAAGTTTTTACACGTATAAGAGCAACCCTAGTGTTAAGTTAATAGTCTCTCCACGAATATTACAAAACACTGAGAAAAAGGTCATAAATGACAATAGCATAACAATTAAAATCATTGTAATCCAGAAGCTCCAATACCCACAAGTCTGGCAGCAGAGGCTTAGAAACTCATTTTTTCAGGCCATTCATTAACTGTAAATTCTGACTCAAATTAAATAATGATCGCAGACTTTCACAGAATCAAGTTTTAGACACCAATTAAGTTGAAAATAAACAATCTCTGTCTTATATTATGTGTGAGAAATAGTTTCATTTGAAATTTAATCAAGACTTTAATAGATATCGAATTTGAAGTTTTTCAGACTTTCTTCACAGCTATACATGAGATCATTCTAATAAATTAGGGCTTAATTGTTATTTAAAAAAAGAGTGCATAGAAACAAATGAACTCAATATTTGTTTTGTTGAGAAATGAATTTAAATATTTAATTAGTTGTATTCCTAACTAACAGTACATTTAAAGTTGGAGAGCACATACATATTGGCAACCTGTTAAACTGCTATTCGAGCCTAAAAATTTGTAAAAATGACGTACTCATAAGCGTTGCACATTTTTTACAACTTCTTATTGCCTGAACTGGAATTATAAACTCGAATACTTACATATTATGTTTTTAAATACGGGTACAACTGGGGTCACTCCGTTTTGTGAAGGTGTCTTACAGTCTTGTTTCAAAATGCAACCTAATTTCGTAAATTATTTTAAAGTTATTCAATAGTTTGTTTTTATCGGATTTATTTTTCCAATGCATTAATTATGTCCTCAATAACTAACGAGTACTACAAAAACAATTATATCTACTTTATGACAATTGTATTGTATTTGCATAATTTCAAAAATAGCATTTTATAGTTGGTTTGAGTTCACTTAAGTATTAGCAGATGATAACTGAACTCACTTCAAAATAAATCCTGTTTTGTTAAATATAAATGCTTTAAATGTTGCTAAAATAGTAAACTCTATTTAACATAAACTTTGAAATAAAGCTTTAGTCTCATAACAATACGTCCACAATAGTTACCAAATTATGGTTAAATAGTTTGCATTGCTCGGGAAAGTGCTAAACTCTAAAGTGCACAACTTAAGAGCCTTTACAGCCCCTCAAGTGTCTTAATTTAGTATTTAGATTATGAACTTATATTATTAATGATTGCTTACGTGTTAGACATTAGATTCTATATTTTAGAAGTTAAGTATCATTTTTTTTGTTAGATTAAAAAATCAGTGTAACCAATATTATGCTGAACTTAATCTTTAAATGAATATATCAACGATTTATATTATTTTAAAATCGTGTCAGACTGTTTGTGTGATTGTGAAATAACGAAATAAAATTTTTTGCAATAACTATTTGATCTTCCTTTATAAAAATTTTTAAAAATTTAAATCATATGATAATGTAATTTACTTTTTTCAAAAATTACCCACAAATATTTTACTGGTTAAGAATTGTAAGTTTACGAAGCGAAGCCACAGAACCTGCTCGTTTGTTTCAAAATTCATTTGATTCAATGTGATTTCCAATTATTTTTTCAAATGTCTCAAAGAATAAGTTTTACTTTTAAAAAAATTAAAATTCATCATTTATGATAAAATTAATTTTGTTTATATGTTATTAATTGTTTTATCTTTAATCATTGAAAATGGTTCTGCAAATCCTGTTAACACTTCGAGAAATTTTTATTCAAATCAGAAATATTCGTAGATTTATATCATATTCAATATCTTATTATATATATTATGTTTAACAAAGAATAGATGTCTTAACATTGATTATATCTTACAATTTATATAATACATAATGCAGTAGTGAACACACTTATCCTCTTCATTGGTATATAAGATTAAAAGCAGTGAACGGCTATTAAGATTATTCACGTTTTACTAGTTTGAAGTTTTACTTCCTAATAGAATTCTAATAGACTACCGGAATATAAGATTTCAAGATCTTCTCTAAGATATGATTTCAATTCAAGATGAAGATTATAGCAAAATATAGCTCAAAGTTTCTTATATGTGTAATAATTGGCATTTTGGATGATAATCACATAACATATAAAATATAAATTAGTGTTTACTTCAAAAATGTATGTTCAACAACAAATTTAATTGGATATTAATAATTTTTTAACTATTTTTTATTTTTATTTGAAAAACATTAACTCAACTTTAATTATCAGATCACTTAATGTTCTCAATTGGAACATCTCGTTTCGCATAACTTCAACTTACATAAACCCTATTTACCTGCCCCTAAATAATCTTAACTATCTATAGAAAGACCAATTTGTTGATCCATTAAAATGTTATAATCTTCTAAAATTAGAAAAATATAATTAACAAAAACATATCAATGCTTTTCTCATGTTTATGCTTATTATCATTTATTGTAAACTTGGTTAAAAGAAATTTAATAAAAATTAGTTGATTAAAGTTGAAAAGTTGCCAATATCTTAATTATTCTTAAACTAGAAAAAATTCTTTGCAAATATAAAGTGATTGCAATCAAATAGTCTTTCTTAAATGTAAAATGGGTTAAATGTGTTTATTTGGATATTAAAGCAGAGTTTATTGCAGCTCAAGTTATTTGAGTTGTAATTATGTAAACCAAGTGTAGCTGTCATAATAAAGTCATAGTTGTCTTAATAACCATTCAAAGCTGAACTTCAAATATAACAATAATAATAGTCATTACCAAAAATGGTCAAATATAATCAGTTCGAGTTCAGGGCTTTTGTATTAAGAGTTGTGAAAATCATTACATTATTATTAAAAGTTTCAAAATATTTAACTATTAAATTAGATTTTTTTATTTATCTTTATTTATTATTCATTTAATAAAGAGAAAAATTTGACCGGAGAGGTAATTCGTATTTTTATTCAACAATAATACAGCAGACAATTTATCTTTTGATCTGATTATTTTCAGAGACTATTTTTTGAAACTTAAAAACAGTTTTTGTTATCAGTTATGAAGATAATAAAAATAATTTCAATTCTGTACACATTATAAAGAATGAAAGAATCTGAGAAACATTTAGCATAGTCTTGGAATAATGTCTATACAGTATTTTTATTATTTTAATAATAATCTATAGTTTGTTTTTAACATATTACTAAATTATATAATTTATATGTTAATCGTTTTATTTGCTTGTATCAATAGTTTTAATCAAGTGCTCACTCTGTGCTCACTTAACCCCAAATGATAAGCTTAAATGACACCTCAATTTTTCAATTTTGATAAGTTTTTTGTTGTAAATAATAGTATTAAGAACATGTTGTCATATAAATATATACGGCATTGAAATTTGATAATGAGGTTAGTGTTAATGACCACCAAATGATGAAAAAATACATCCTTAAACATGACATTTTATTTTCTTAAGATGAAAAAATAACCCAATAATATTGAGACTCATTTTGTTTGAATACTTATTAGTCGGTTTACTTTTTATGATTCCGGAAATAATAACACGCTTTTGGAAGATCAAAGGCTTTTGCCTTTTATAAAGTTTATAAATTGCAAAATTTTGGTCAAATTATTGAGATATTACTTATATTATATCTTTAAAGTAGATATTGTTAAAAAAATTTCAAAAAGTAATTTGACTCAAGTATTAACCATTCAAATGCTAACTCAACATTAGATAACACAGTTTTAATTGACAAATATATTTAAATAATGAATATCGATATCTTTTGATCACTTAAAAGTCTAATCATTTTTGTTTAGGGAAATGAACATATTTTATCAAAAATTGTGATAACATCAATACCAGTCACCATAATATAACTTGCAGTCTATTTCAATTATAACTCATAAGAATTACAAGTATTACTTTTGAATTGCTTTAATGAAATACAATTTCTCTGCACTGAATCCTATGAACGCGTCAACAATTTTTGATTACAATGTAAAAACTTGTATATCATCCCATTATTAAAGAATCCGGAAGATGAACAATGATTTGTGTCTACCTTGAAAGTGACACATTAACATCTAATAATACTAAATAGAAACAAACAAAGACAATCTGCTTCCCTGTTTCTACACCTATATTATATAATCTGATAGAGGAAGTGATTTTACAAACTTTCACTTTATTGTTTGAATAGTCTTTTATTTGTGAGATTTGATGAATTATATTCCAAACAATTGCAATACAAAAATAAACTGATCATAATTTTTAATAAAATAGCTTTAGTTAAAACGGTTAAATAAGTTATAATAATTATAGTATAACTTATAGCTGTATCAAATTGAAGAAACAATAATTGTGAATAACAATTGTTAAAATCCTAAAATAGCAATTATGCTTCATATGCTTGGTATGCTTCGTATCTCACTGAGAATAAATTTAGTTTAAATACTAATATAGACGAATACCATTAACCTATAATTTGCATAAAAACCATTTTGGTTGGATTCGTTTTGCATATAAGCTTTATTACAAATATTAAGGGTTCAAAATGAAAGGTTATTAGACTAAAGTTATCATATTAATAATTCTTCAACTATTTGCAAAGTGCAGTTCAGATAGCAATTGAATTTGGATTGCTGTGTAATACCTGTAATACCTTATACATTGTTATGTAAAGCAATGTATTGAAATCATACGTCAAAAGATTGATAAATAACTTTAAGTATAAATATTTCACAATAAGTATTGGAATTTCATTTCGCTTCAGTTGTTTTGAATAAAGAAATAGTTAAGGAAATATAGTTATATAATCCATAGATTATTGTATTTGTAGAAAAAATAGATAAAAAGCCAGCATCGATAGCAGAAATCAACTTAAACTACATAAAATGTGATTGAAAAATATTTTCACCTCATTTGGAGACCAAATCAACAAACTTATCCTTTAATCAAATGAACCACTAGTGTTGGCAAATAGTGTGTTGACATATAGCGGTTCAATATCTAGTTTGAAGTATTGAATGTATCAATATCACATTGAACTGTCTCTCACTTGTTGACAATTTCTGCAAGTGTCTAAATATTAACAAAAGTTTTACTGCATTTCACATAAAATTACTTTTGACCATAACTTAAAGATAAACTTGGGATCAAAATTGAAAATGGAAAGAAAAAATAAATAGTGTTTGTATACAATCGCTACACAATTTGATTGAATATATGGCACGCCATTACCAGATGCCAGTTTGCCTCAAAAATTTTGCCCCAACTAAACAACTAAAAAGAAATGTATGTATGGGTATGTGAGGTCTTAGCAGTACAGCTAGAAAGCAAAGCTAACTTGTTTCCTAAACGCCCAGCGGCTGAACGGGTTTATGAAACAAGTAGACATTTCATGCCGGAGCTGATCCCTCAATGAAATACTTGGCTCGCATCAGTCATTATAGTTGGTCCATTGTATAGCATTAGTATAGAAGTTGCCTCATCTTGACTTCATTATCAAAACAAATTATGCACTAAGATTTGACACACCATAAGTTCATAAGAGTATAATTTTATTTACTTTGAAAGACAGGATGCACTCGTGTTATTCAAGATTTTGCTCTTCCTATTACTTATTCAAGTTGTGTCTATTTTCACTTCGAAAAATAATTTATTTTGTTATTCAATAAACATTAATATTAAGTTTGTATTTATTATTATTGCTTACAATGAGAACCTGTATTAAGTTTTTGTGTTAGAGTTAGTTAAGTATTTGCTATTAACTAAACTTGAAAGTTGACCTGTTCTTCCTTTTGCATTCTTTAACCTCGAAAACATCTCAAGGTATACATATATATGATTATTGGGAAGGATCGGCGCACTGACACTTAAATGACCGCAATATAATAGATTTAGATTCAGATCAGATTGGATTTAGAGCTATAAAACTGCTTTTTAGGACTGATTAGCAAAGAAAATAGTTCTTAAAAGTCAGTCAACAGATAGGTGTCCTCTCGTTTTCATAATGAGTTATTGACCGATTTCTAAGTACACATTTTAAATAATATTTATTATAATTGATTACTCTCATGGAAGATGCAAATGCATTTGTTATGCCTTTACTATCACATAAGATTAATTTATGTGAAGTGTACAGAACTTTAATAAGTCCAATCAAATTTTAATATTACGGGTATTGAAAATATTTGGATAATTAATTTTCTTTGGTTTAATTTTACTTTAAAAAATATAACTTTAATCAATTCTAATGATTAATCACATGCGAATATCAATATTTCATTTATAGCATATTAAATGTAAACTCTGTACAAATGACAAGTTTCTGTGGATTTCTGGTGATCCTTAAACTATAACTATAACTATAATATATATAACTCATACTAGTAATACATTTTTTTACAGACTGATTGACTGATTACAAATAACCCGCGGAAACTTTTCATTTGTGTAGATTTGAGTTAAATATATTAAAATTTTTATAAAGATAGAACTTAATAAGAGCTGAATCTTAAGCATCTTAAAGTACCCAAAAATGTTAGAACAATGAACAAAGTAATGGTACAGTACAAGCCTTAATAAAGGCTATAATAAAGTTTGTGATTGTGAGCTGATTCTGACTATGAATATAATCTTCTGAGCTTTTCCCACAGTCTTTATATTTACATTTAATACAATCAGAATTAAATATAAGTTTGAATCGCATCAAAATTAGACATTTGAAACACAATTCGAAATGTGTATGATTGTCTTTTCAGATAGTCATGAAATTATTTTGTCTATAATTTTCTTTTCATATATTTTGTTGGCCTTTAAATATGTAAATTCATATTTACATATTATCTCAAGTTCTCTCAATACAAGTCTGTGTATAGTCTTTTCCATAGTTGAATGAATAAGTTTTTAGTGGTTTAGTATGACTTAACTTTGCTGAATATGAATAAAAAAATGAGTTAACCATTTGTTGGATGAAATTTTTGAGCATAAGAGGTATCACTAGTTTACTCATTTA
>JAQGCH010000034.1:0-42967 GCA_034699485.1 Nanhermannia elegantula
TCTCTCTCTCTCTCTCTCTCTCTCCGGGTGTGTGTCTGTGTCTCTGTGTTCGCGATTTAATCCATTTAATACGTAACACTCGTATAATATACGAACCCTGATTTTATACCATTAAACATAATTGGTTTGAAAAGTACTGATTTCAGGAAAGGAAAATATGTTTATTCTAACAATATTTGATTCACAAAAAAGTAAAATAAAAAATATTTTAAAAATGTATTAACCAATTGTTAAAATTTGTTAACATTTTAGAAATAACTTAACAAATTGAATCTATTATAAAAATAAAAATCTTTTCCGAATATTATGTAACATTATTTTTTTTAACAAAATTAAAAGTATAAAACAGCGATTGTTTGTAGAGTTAATATAAAAATATTATTCTGTTTTACTACTTAAAGAATGACTAAAACATTTTGATTTTCAGATGTTTTATACTACCATTTCTACCAGTTTTGTTGGGTTTCAAAAGTGTCTTTTGGCTCAATAAATCTCAATTTGAAACCAATAGGAATCTCACAGAATGTATATTTCAGTTGTATATTTATATCCCTTACGCAGAAATCAATTCAAAATATTCTCATAAATTTGAGATTCATCTTAAAATAAAATTTATATGAGTAATGAGTAATTTATATGTAGAAATTACTGCTAACTACGGTATATTATAAGTAGAAGTAGAAATTGCTTAAATCACAAATTAATTTATTGTTCAAAAATTAGATTAATTTGAAATTTGGTTAGAAATTTTATATTGTATCAGTTACTGCTATACTCAGTTTTGGAATCAATAGTTTTTTAGAAATCTTATAAATACAGAACAAAGTGAAGTACAATAATTGTTGACAAAAAGTTACAGCTCTCTAAGCTATTTGTACTAATATAGACACATACGTAACAGTAGTAATTCATAGATTTGAATCGCTGTTACAGTGAACGTGTTAATCATATATGCCTTCAAACACTTAATACAATAGTATCAAAAGTCAAAACTAAACATTGAAAAGTCATGACTACTGGGCGAGAAGTCAAGTGGTTATGACGTCCGACATGTTATCAGAAGGCCCGGGGCTCGAGTCCTCGGCTGGCAGTCATTTCTTTTCAATGTATTTTTAAAAATAAAAGCAGTTTTTCTTTGTCTAAAAGAGTGAAAAAATACATTTCAATATTTTGAACCCTTGTTTGCATTACAATTCTGAAAACTAAGTGAGGTATAATATAAATTGAATTTTTTATAACTAAATCTAATGCTGTAAATACATAAATCTTTGGCAACTTTAGTAAAAATTATATATTTTGATTCCTTTTTTATAAGCATTACGTTATTTATAAGCCTTAGGACTAAAACTGAGGTCTGACAAATGGTTGTTAAGGATTGGGTCACTTCCCAATGGAGATTCACTCGAACGCTGGCATCACAAAAGCAAAATCTAGTCAACAATAAATTTACTGTTTCACAGAATAAGGCAATAAAATAAGATATATTGTGACACATCACTTGACAATTGGCTCTCAACTTAAACTCTTGTTGTTATAATTGCTCGCATTCTATAGCTTAGAGTTGGACTTAAAAGTGTTTAATATGTATTGAAGTGCTTTTAATATAATTGTTATGAGGCCTTAACTGCTGTGGGCTGAGGGGGCTATTAGTTTGGCCATAGATCTTGAGATCATAAAGTTTATATGAGTCATATGTAAATTTTGGGTCAATTCTTGATGTCGACCACATTCTAATCTCAATAAGTCACAAAATTAAATACATTTTACTCATGTATAGGGCGTCTGATAATTTATTAAACTTAGAAAATTTATTTATTACAAAAAAGATATAGTACTATAGCTTGTGCTTTATTAGTGAGTAACAATGTTAATCTGGATTTTTTACAATATTAAACAATGAATTTTAAATAAAACCTAACCTAATCTAATCTAAATTAGACTCTTTAAATAAAGAAATATAGTCTAAAACAGTAACGATCACATTGTCTAATACTTTACTCTTGCTATAACATTAAAATAGAGTATTAAATATAAAAATCCAAAAATACGGGCACAAAACAAGTGAGCTGGTGGTACAGTGGTTAAGATACCGAACTGGCAATATGAATATGTCAGATCAAATCCCACTTTGTTATTATATGTTTTGTCTTTAAACAAAATATAAATAATTTCGATACCAGTTTTCTTTGTGCAAAAAGATTGAAATAAAGCTAAAATAAAATCTTTTCTTTCAATAACAAAATTCTTAAGCACTAAAATTAGTTTAATTTCAGAAAATTTTGTAACGGAGATAAGGC
Source organism: Nanhermannia elegantula (assembly GCA_034699485.1). Classification (NCBI taxonomy): domain Eukaryota; kingdom Metazoa; phylum Arthropoda; class Arachnida; order Sarcoptiformes; family Nanhermanniidae; genus Nanhermannia; species Nanhermannia elegantula. Next base: position 2,298 of record JAQGCH010000034.1, read on the forward strand.
TAGAGTTACTCGTGCTACTACTGTATGTTGAAATTTGCATACCTGGAAGTTCATCTTCAATTTATGGCTGACATGCATTGCACTAAAACCTAACATATTTTAGTGAAGGTCTAGTTATTAATGTAATTTAATATGTTCTTTATCCTTATATTCGAGTACGACTCCTATTGTCTTTCGTACTCTTCATTAAAAACCTCAAGTTTACAGTTTCGCTAATATTTTAATTTTAAATGGCTTTATAAGAAAGCTGACAGTGATTATAAGAATTTTTGAAAAATTTCATACTCGTATAATGATAAAGAACCCATATTATACATGTCATTCATGCAGTAAAGATGAACTTTCAGTTATGCGAGATGTGCTAATTCTATTGTTTAATATTATATCTATTATAAATTAATTATATTTATAAGTACCGATGGACATAATGAATCTCAGAGCCTCTAGTACCCGTACCCGTACCCGAATCTCGAACCTAAGGTTCGAATTCTAAATATTAAGAGATTCGGGTTCGAAGTTCTCAGGATATATGAACCTGAGATTCGAGGTTCTAGTATTAAATCTCTATTTAAATCAGTAATTTATTAAAAATAATTTATTGCTAGAAAAGTGTGCAATAATGTAATTTGAGAATATTGTTTACAATGTTTAAAATATATGAAATAGTTTATATGCAGAGGTTCTGTAGTTCTAAGTTTTGAGTTTCGAGGTTCCGAGATTTGGGTTCAAGATGCGTATGGTTTAAAACCTCGAGTTCGGGTTCAAATTCGAGGTTCCAGTTTTAAGCGAGGTTCAAGTTTGTGACAGAGGTTCGGGTTCGAGGTTCCTACTCAAACCTCTTCAATCAAAACCTGCACATTATTTATAAGACTTTTGAAAAATTTAATATTAAGTATAGAAACATGTAATGTTGGTTGCTTTCAAAAGAATTGATATTACACTGCATGCACTCGTCATAACGATCAAACATAACAAAAGTTTAAAATTATTATAAACTATATTTCCACATAACAAAACTTTTTGTTTTATGTCTATATTCCATAAATAATACTTTGTTTGAGAATTGATTTAATTATAGAAAAAATAGTTTAATTCTCAACATATAATGAGTTTATTGAAAAATTATAACAAAAGATAATTTTGATGTGAGAGTGAAATAAAATTATTGCTTAAAGGCTCAGAATTATTAATGTTTGCATAGAATTTACTGTCATTTAAATTAAACAAATAATTCATTTAATAATATTTTATCAGAACAAAAGACAATTAATTATAATAAATGAATTGCGTTTATCATCATTTAAATGAAGAAAAAATATGAAAGTGATATCAATGGGCAAATCACAAAAACAAAACTAATATAAAGTTATTCTTATGAATGTTTAGTACTAAAGTGTCATTTCATTCATTAATCATTCACCGACTTTTACTATTTTTATGATGTAGCTATTGTTCTAAGTTTGTGTTTTTACAGCATTAGCTTATCTCTAACATCAGCTGCAGGGCGTTCTCTATTATAGCTTAAGTCTAACAAAAATTATTATACTTTTTACTCAAATACATTGGACTTAATCTTTTTGAACTTTTTGACAATAATAAAGTGAGCTTTTACTCAATTTTTTCACTACTGTATTATATTTATTATGATTAACTGTAAATAATAGAAATCTTTAATAATAGATGCAATTTATGATAACTATTTGTCATTAGGGTATCGATTATTTTTATTTTATTCAACAGATTCACTACAAATCATAAAGTTTTGAAAGTAAATGCAGAAAACTTTGAAAGTCTGTGCGAAAGTTGTTTATTCTGTCAATTATAATGACTTTCCATCGATTATATCTTATTTTTATTTTCGATGGATTCAGTTTGTTGTTAAAGTTTGTCATTTTTCTCTTGCATGTCATCCAATTATGATTGACGATTGTTTGCTTCGTCATCAACTATCACAAGCCATCAGCAGAGCCTAGTCTTTGAGTTGGCTTATCTGTCACTAACACGCCATAGATATGATACACAAGTATTATTGATTGCATTCACGTCCTATCTATCTATATATCTCTATATTTCTATCCCTTATCGTGATAGCGATGAGTTCTAGAAAAATAAATATAATTGTGTTTCTCTAAACTTATTTTCTGTGTGTGTTTGCATGATATTCGTTCCATTGTTTCAAATCATTAATAATTCTTTTGGTGCATATCTTGACAGTTCAAAGTCTTAATGTTAAGAATAATGATTTTTCACTCTCTTTTTAGTCTACTTTCAATCTCGTTTAGCTCTGATATAATCAATGATAAATACTGAAGAAATATTGCCAGTTATGTAATCGTTATTTCAAAGTAAGCAAATGCTATTAATCCTAAAACTTTGCATCATTATCGATATCTTTTGCTTTGAATTAATTTCATTTAATTTAATCCAAAAACTGCATCTGAAGCACATTTTTCTGATAGATATTTATTTACATAAATAACTTGTTTAACTTTAAATTCGTAATATTAGTCAAAAGTAATGAAGTCTTTGTATATTTTTGACACATGATATTCTCCATGTGTTACATGTGATAATGAATTTGAAAAATTTCTTTCAATTATTTTAAACGTTATAGAAGTTTCAGTACATTATATCTTTTATGCTTTTAAATTGGGGGTAATTTAGATCAAACTTAAATAAAACAGTGTCCAAAGCTGACAAATTATGCATTTTTTAGATTATAAAGAATATCTTACATCTGTAAAAAACATTCTTTAGATAAATCATAGACTAAAACAAAAACATCTATAGATAGATACAGAATATAATCAAACAAAGAAACGAACATTGTTTCAAAAAAGTTTTGGCCCAACCATACATATCAATAGTTAAATAATAGTGATAGAAAACTGCAATGAGAATCATGGGAATGGGAAAGACAAAAATGCCTGCGAATGTCAAGAGAATGAGATTCAAATCTCAAAAATAAATTCATGGCAATTAGACTTTTAAAACAAAATTTAGTTTTATTGAAGAAAATTATTGTGAAATAGTAGAGATCAACATTTAATAAATGAAATTATCTATATTATTAAAAAAATTGTGTTAGTGTGTCTGTCTGTGCGTCCGTCCGCAATAATGTAATAAAATTTTTTACAATGATGTTATTTGAGATTTAAGTTAAAAAACTTTCAAAAAATTTAAATCCACTGTAAAGGCTATAACAATTCTTTTTAAATACTGGATTTTAAAAATAATATTCCACGGGTTAATATAATTTATTTTTAAGTTATTTGAATTGCGTAGCAACGGAAGCTCCTAGTATGTTATTAATAATGATATCTATAGGCTTTGGTTGAGCCTAGGCCCCAGGCTCGGCTCGAAGGTCCTTATTGAGCTTGAGATTCAGGGTGTGAGTTTCTAATCTATTCTCATGCTCTCAGGTTTTACAGCCTAGGCTCTCCAGGCTCAGGCTCCAATTTTTCAAGCCTACAGTCAGTCATTAGTTATTAAAAGATTTATAGATTAGTTTTGATTCAAAAAAGTGTTTCAAATTTGTGTTAGATTTGCTTAAAAGTTTGGGAATAAAATAATGTTAAGCAAAGCTGAGTTATATCTCGTATACAGAGAAAGGCAAAATAGGTTAAAAATAGGTAAAATTAGGAAATAGGGAAACAAACTATTATAGAAGTTCTTGAAGTTTTTATTAAATAACAATTTAATGATTAATAATCTGATTCATTGCTTTTATTCATTTATTAAATAAATATTCGGGTTTCAAAACATTTGTCCATTTGTCATATCTTACATTTGTATCGATTATTTACTGGAAATTTATAACATCAAAGTTGAGAAAAAGTACTACTTCATTAAAAATTACTCATTTGATAATTTTTGATAAAAACTTCAAGAACTACTATAAGCAGTGATGGCAGCGCGCCACGCCCGGGCGTGGGCGTAATTTGGCGCCCAACGCCCGCGCCAACTCTCGGTTAAAAATGAAACGTCCGCGCCCGGGTTTTAAAAGCGGGCGGGCGTCAGGCGTCTGCCGGGCGTTAAGTAGTGAAGTCTACTTTGGTTGATATAGTGTACGTTTATTTAAAGATTGCACACAATTTTGAAATTGTAAAACAAAACACAATATCCCCTCATCACAGAAAAGCATTAATTTAAAACTTGGAGTTGAAGATTGCAACAGGTGTTAAGATAGGAATGAGGGATTAACTTTAATGCAAAATCTGGGCTCAGCTTTAAATAATTTGACGCCCAACGCCCGCGCCTACCACCAGGCGGCATCCGTCCGGGCGTTTGCCATCACTGACTGTAAGGCTTTGTTTTCCTATTTCCTAATTTAACCTATTTTGCCTTTCTCTGCTCATATGTAGCAATAAAGTAATTAAATACTTTTGAAACATTAAAATTTTGGTTTTAAACAATGGGAATGAAAAAAATCATGAGAATGGGAATGAAATCTCAAAAATCAGTGTGAATGGGATGGGAATATATTTTTCCTTTGTGGAAATGGGAAGGGATGAGAATTATATTTTCTTAGCTTTCTATCACTACTAAATAACAAAATCCACTTTAATGACAAAATAAAGGAAATAAAGTTATATTAGATATTTAATAACACCCTTTATTAAATAAGTTTAATAATAATTAAAATAATACTATATCACGAAATTATTGAACACATAAAATAAATGTGAAATTTAAAAGATAATATAATTAATGCTAATAAATGTTTATTAGTTTGATCGGCTGTTTAATATCAACTCATACTTATAGTTTGCGAAATGAAGTCAATTATTTTTCTTGTTTTAACTGTTTATAACAAATTAATTTTGTAACTAAATTTTGAAGGAAATGCAAAAGAATTCTATCATTTTGTATATACAGTATTTAATGATAGGTATCGCCCATTTGAATAAAACTTTCTAATTTCAAGGCTTTTCTTAAAATATGGTTTGTTTCTTATAGAGTATATATTAATCACTGTCTACTACGCCACTGAACTCCTTTTATAAAGTTTTTATTTTGTTATCGCAGAGATTTATTCTTTTCATCGATGTAACACACGCTGATTTCCTGCAATTATAAAGCATAATGTGTGCCACCCATGAAATCACGACTGCCAGTCAGTTCTTGACACAAAAATTAATTATAGGATTGTTTACTGAATCAATGAAGCAATTAAGCGACTTGTCTTGTCTTCTTTGCTACCTTGATCTTAATCAGGAGTCTCAATCTTTCATTCTCTTTCACAAAATATTAATCTGCCATAATTTAAAATGAGGTGGAACTCAATTTATGACTAAATTGTATTCTTTTAAAATATTAGCTGCCTTTTAATTTATTTTAAATATAATAAGCTTTTTATACTTTTCAGTTAATTAATCATTTGTTAGATAAGAATTGCGGCAAAAGCAGGTTTTTTGTATTATTTAAACGTTTTTCTGTTTCAATTAATTTTTTACATCGACTTAATTCATTGCCAATCGCCACACACGAAGACAATGACAAATTAATTTGTTGATCAGATCAGATTAGTTAGTATTAAGAATTTTGGGTCACGTGAAAAATTTTAATCAAAATGTTTGATATGAAGCAGTGTTGATAAAAGCTAATCATTGATTATATTTAACTTTAAAAGTCATTACGATATGATAGTTGAATAAAATAGTTTGACATTTAAATTAATTAGTAAAGGTCTGCATTTTAATTCATTTAGATTTAATCTTTTCACAAAATTAATGTTTCGCCAAAACTTCATAGTCTTAGTATAATATCTGACTAATGATCATAAGTTTTACTCAAACAACTAATCATTCTTTTTATGAGAGACTGAATTCTATTCCTTTAATATATATGGTAACTAAACGATGTTCTTCATGATTCTTCTTCATCATCTATAGTCTTCATTTTTCTTTCAATTTAAGCAATGAATAGCACACACAATGTTGAGGTGCAATCATTAGTCAGTGCCATACAAGACATACAAGATTGATGATGTTGTCGCTCACATTCACTCTGACTTAGTTTTATTGTGAAAACTTTTTTTAAAAAATATAATGTATTTAGATTTGCAAACTTTTCCTCATTAAACATATCACTAACAGGAAAGTCGACACCTCTCACACTCTTCGACAGTTATTTAATGGTTGTGTACTGTTTGCTTCAAACACACCGTCACATTTAAATTTAAGTCATATATTTTCTCATCAATCATTTTTTTGTTTGTTAATAACACTCACAAAGTCAGTATAATTATTACATTCACAATAGCAGAACATATAGTTTTAGAAAATTGCATTTCCATATTATTCACATTTAAATTCTACTTTCCATACAATTCAAACGTCAGAATTAATAACTTGTGTCACAAGTAATAAATTTTAAAAAATAATAACAATAATTAAATTTGTTTAAAGTTTTAATCACAACTAAAAATATGTTAAATCGCTTTAACAACTCAGATAATACGCTAGAAATAAACCCATAGATCATTGTTTTAACTTTTAAATTATATATTATTTCAATTTTTTAGTTTAAAAGACTTTGATGTGATCTTTGATTTTCAAATTGAAACATAAACTCAATTATTTATTGCTTTCCAGACATATGAACAATGAGAAAAAAATCTTTATCTGTGAAAATGAATGTCTTTATTCTTTGGTTATGAATCAGATTTTACGAACATTTTTACATTAGTTATAAAAGTTATATATTTATTATAACTATAATATTCATTCTAATAAAATTGAAAGTTCTTTAAAGAAAAAACTAAAAACTACTTTTGAGAAAGTATACTCTCGTTAACATTTATAAGAAGCACTCTATTTATATGAGCTATTGTTGTATTTTGAGTAAACATTAATAAATAAATACCTACTGCTGCAGAACAACTAAATGCTTAAACTGATAGTACAAACGTATTGTTATCTTTAAAACGTTGTTTATATGTTTGATAAATATCACTCATTTGTGTTTCTCATCTTTTAATTTATTTGCTGCTCAAGAAAGTAAAGTAAAGAATTAGAGTTCTCTCTGATTCTCTCATTTACTTGTAATTGGCAGTTATCTTCACCACTTTATAATAAATCAGTCCTCAATCACAACGAATGACCGTTAAAATAAAATCTATAATAAAAAGCATTTCCTTTTAGCCTAAAGTTTATTAAGTTTTAAGTCTCTTTTTAAAAGTCAATTTGAAAATGGTTTATGACTTATGCAATAGATTGTGTTGTCATTGCATTGAATGGAAAATATATAATATAAGTAGAAAATAGACATTTACTACAGAGTAGACTTCACTTAATTTTTTTATTACTATTTGGATTTCTCGCTATCCTTTTACTAATGTTTGTTCAGATAAATTATGGGACCCGAGGCTTACTTATCATTGTTATGCTCGCAATTCAAATAGGCATTTATGTCATTCATTACAGTGGTTACTGTCAGTCATTGGCAGAATAGTAATTCACAAATACAGCACTATTATCAAAAACGAATCATTTGCCCGTCTATTGATTGTTTTGGACATCTATTCGTTAAGCGGAATAATGGTTTGACATTTTTCTGAGAAATCCTTATTTAGTTAATATACTGAAAAGCCTTTCTCCTGATATGAGTTCCCATTCTGTAGCTATCATTAGTGTGTTTTTCTTTTTTGTTCAAAGCATTGCTGCAATGCATACTCCGTACACCACTAAAGTGTTATTATATTATTTTCTCAGCGGTTCTCCAGATAGTTAGACTTGGCTGAGGAGTCAGTCGCCGCCGTTGTCCGATTGGTTTGGTTAGGGCTGAGCGCATTACTTATTTTTCTATTCCTCATTGCTTTCCTTTACTATAAATGAGGCATAAGAATGATGGCCTGCAATAAAAGTGTTTGAGACCAAGACCACGTTCGCCGACACAAAAATTATAGTCAAAGAGGCTCTCCTCGAGTGAGTAATGAGAGAAATGCCTCCACTTTGTGTAGTTCGGCGTTTGTATGCGATTCACTACTCGATTGCACCTCTGGGAGAGAGAAAGGATAATGCATTGCTATTGCGATCAATTGTCCAGAACCACAAAAAGTGAGATCATATGAAGCCTTTAGGCTTACCCTTTAATTCTTACAATCGCTGCTAAACTTATTATAGTCTGAAGTCTAAACGATAAAACTTTTTCACTAAATTTTCTCAATAAAATTTATTTATTATTGCAGACAATCAAATATTTATTGTATTTTTTCTTAATTTTTTAAAATTTATGTTTTAAAGAAAGTTGTTTTAAAGCAAGAGTTAAGAGAAACTTTACTTTTAGTTTAACATACAAAATAAGTTACAGTAATTGGTTTGCGCTTCAATTTAAGACTATCTTTTATTTAAAATTAATGAAATCATAGTTTCAATAATCAATTTAGAAAATTATATGTGTAATAAATTATTCTTTGAAGGCTTTAATTATAGTGAAAATCTAATATAAAATTGTATGTTTAAAGCAGTTTTAACTTAATTTATTAAAGGGAGAGGCTTTCAAATCTATTGTAACATTAATTTAGTTTTGCGTCTAATGTTCACTTTACTAGTAATGGTGAGAAAAGGGGAACTTAAAGAGAGATTCATTGAAGAAGTGATGGATGTCCCGAATCGAATTGCTGTTCACGTTTGAGTGTTATGCTAATCACTGATTATTCATTGGTTCGCATGTTTTAATTAATGATTCAATACGTTTCTTCACACGATTCTCTGAGGCCAGAAAATTATTTTGTGAATAAGGCATCAGTGTGTGTGAGGCTTTCGACCTTTAAATGTCAGCTATTCATTCTCACTGTTATAGCAATGAAGAAACTTTACACAAACTTTGATGAATGGTATGGGCCGTAACCTTTCTGACAGACTGTTTGCTGTTTATTTCTTCTATTCTTCGATTGCACTCAATCATAATCAAACTGTTAAAACTGACCAAAAATAGCTCACTTTTATTTTGATTGTGACCATCTGTTAATTAACTATTGTTGAATCAGACCTTTTCTTTGATTTGCAGTTTCTTCACTTTTGGACAAACATACTTATTAGCCATTTCTAAGAACTACAGTTTCGGTCATCAATTGCTGCAAAGAAAGAAAACTTCTATACTTTTTCGCTTAAATCATGATTTTGTAACAAAAATTATATTTTTTATTCTTTGTTAACATTTATTTATATTTTTAGAAATTGTAAACTCATGTTTTGCAATTAAATATTCTTAAAAAACAGATTAGAATTTGTATAAATTAATTAGTTTCGTCACAGTCTTCACTTGTTTACAAGAAGTCGGGATATTCTCATAAATGATTTTTTTTAATTTTATGAAATCATGTTATCGTAAAAGTTCATGAGATAAAAAGCCCAAAAAGTCAATTAATTATTGACTTTTAATTTAGTGTAAAATCATGTCCAGTTTCCTTATAGTTAGGAAACGAATAATTGTGTCAAATCGTGTGAACGGTTTCTCAATTTTTTCTCGCTATAAAATATTTTCTAAAAATAATAATAATTAAATCTATATTTGAATTCTTTTTACCGATTTGCAAATTGTTGTAAAGATTTTTAAGTGATAGCAAATAATTTATCATTATTTTGATTTTTACTTACACTAATTCCAAACTATTAATTCAAAAATTGATCACACTCTATAATATTTGCATTAGAATATGGTTTTCAGCCAAGTTATTATCAAATTAGGGTCAGTTATAAAACTAAATTAAATTCAATATTTGCAGTTTTCTTAAGGTATTTCGGCATCTAATTAATCAATCTGTTAGGTTGACTATCAATTATAAAAACATTGAGTTTATTTTTTATGTAATATTTCCTGTTTTATTTATTTATTTCTATATTCACTTTGCGTGATGTTAACTTCAACTAATAAATCACTTTTTTTCATCTAACATCAAAATTATTAATGATCCTTATATTTCGTGAATGGAGTTGAAATTGAGCCTCTCTTCAAGTTTGCAAAATTTTCAGCCCTTTTGGCATTCATTTTATTTATGCCAATTTGGCTAAACTGCTAAATATATAATTAAAATAGTTGATGGAAATCCATTTGTCACAGACCCCACTCTTAAATGTTATTTTACTAATGCGTTCGTTTCCATTTTTATTTTATTCAATTCGAGCTATTCGTGCAATTTATTTAAACTTTTTTTATTTTCTCTTTTGTTAAGTTATTCATAAATTACCAAAAGTTTGCCATTGGCTTCGCCTCTGTGTTAGTTTGGCTTCAAATATCATATTTAACAACAAAAAAACGAAAACATGCGGATAATTAATTGATTGCCCCTCGGGTTTAGTAGCGAAAGCAATCTATCAAATTGGGAAACATTGAAGCAAAATGGGTGGTAATCAGTATTAAATCTATTTTGCATTCTATTTACTAGAATGTTATGTAATGAAGAATCTGAAAGTTTACAGTTTTTACAAAAGAATGAAATAAAGGATGAAATATTGCCCTTAACTCACACTTTTGTGCTCACCATTTAAAACACAATATCCTGAAGACAAGTAATGCCTCACATATGTGTTCCATTAATTTCAAAATTATTTTAATTAAAAATTTTTAATTATAAATCGTTTATGTGTTAAACATGAAAATTTTTCAAAAATTTTTATTAAAAAGCATAAAAAGAATACTATTTAAAAATTTTTATAACTGCTTAAACTCTCAAAAAGTTGAAAGTGCTTTGAATTTTAATATTAATTAAGGAAAAGCATAAATTTCATTCTCAAAATTATATTCATTTAACGATTTATAAGTATAATTATAATTTGGAAAACATAATTATAGAGTGAACACAATAATAAAAATTCAAATCATAATTCCTTTACAAAAAAGCTGCTGTTTGTAGTTTTGCTAATCATTATGAAGACGTGCTATGAATTAGTGGCAAAAATAACACTTAAAGTGAATAGAAAAATGTTTTGATTACTTTGTCATTTACGGATACCATTAACCTCTAGAATTGAATTAATGAATTTCGCATCATTTCTCATTGTGCCTGTAATTATAGCAATTCACTTGATTGCAGTATTGATAGTGAATTACTCCTTATCTGTGTTTGACAACTGATCATTTGTCTCTTTTGGATGATTCTCTGTTCACTTAAATATAATGAGTTTAAGTTTTCATTTGTCTCACGTTTTAAAAATGCGTTTTCAAAATACTTTTGTTAATTAATACTTATTTTTGTAATCAAAATACTTATATTTTTCAAAAATCAATTTAATTCAGATCCGAAAATACTTTGATTAGTTTACAAAATAATTCAAATCAAATTAAATGCTTGATTTGCAACAAAGAGTAACACATGAAACCCGGCATAGGATGTGAAGTACAAACTTGTTTTTATAGTTAAATAACTTACTATTCTTAAAAGTAATTTAATAATTATAATTTTGAATTCTAACAGCACCAGTGCTGCCATGTCTTGAAGCCATTATTTTAGGTCATGCTAATAATGCTAATAATGCTAATAATATTTTTCGGCTGCCATTAACAGTGCAATTAAAGTGACTCTTCTTCAGTTGATAACGCCTGCAATGTGTGAACATGAACAGAATTTTGTGCCAACATATTTACATTTAACTATCATTATGCAAACTGACTCACACTTAATGATATATTCCTTTACCATTCAACTGCGTTAAATATATGGACAATCGTTAAACTTTTTTCATCTCTATATGCAATGATAACTCTATGATATGATAACTCTATGATATGATTATTAAAGTTGTGAGTAAAAGCACGCAAACCTTCAAACGAACAGAAAAATAACTGAATAAAATCATTAATACAGACAATTTTATTTAAAATTCAGAGATAGAAAAGCTATTAAATAATTAACAAATTCCAGTTTTATTATTATAATTAAAAATTAAATATTTAGATAGAATTAATTTTATATTTTAGAAACTTTTTTCTACATAAATATTTTAAGTTTATTAAGGATTAAATCAAGAAATGATTGATCTTTAGCTCATTAGATTTCAGGATAAGAAGTTTGAGAATAAAAAATTAATTTAATATTTTGGATCGGATATAAACGCCAATTATTAAAACTCCAATTTTAGAATCGAAATGTTAATCGAATCAAAAGAATATACAAAATCTTTGAAATCAGGGCGAATAGGGATTTTAAAAAATACCAAAAGTATCACACTTTTAGATCTTTGAAATAAGCGAATATGAGAAAAATCACTCAAATAAGTATCGTATTTGCTTATTATCATAACGCTATTTATTAGAAATTACAACATATAAATGAACAACACCGAGAAGACCGAGAACTGCTTCCCAACACCTGAAAAGTCTAACTAAAATTTTTTTAATTAAAAAGCACTTGTATTTGTTGTAAATGCTTTGCATTTTTACCATATAATAAATATTTTTAAAGTTAAAATAAACGTTAAAAGTTAGAACATTTTTAAAGTCTTTCATTATTATTATTATTATTATTATTATTATTATTATTATTATTATTATTATTAAATTTTTAGTCTCGAGTAATACTCTGTATCTGCTCTGTATGCTGTTTAAAAATAGGATTCTTCGGTAAGTTATAAGTATAATGTTTTCATTCTAATGGAATCTATAAAATAATTTATTTTAAGATTAATTATTAAAATTACTCTAACGTTATATAAGAGATTGAATATGAATAAATCAAAAAAGACAAGTTATAATCAGATGATATTATATAAATCATCATAAACTTTAATTAGACACATTCCCCCATTAATAGTTGAGAAGTGATTTAACTGACACTTTTATTGACTTATATAACTGAATGCATTACTCGACTGGTATTTAATAATACATTAAATTGAAACAAGAATAAGGAATTTTATATAAGTTTCGAAATAAAAATTAATCATATTTTAGCCTTTAATAATACCTTATAAAAGGATAGCGTTAATTATTTTTTGATTTATTTTTATTATATTTTTAAATCTTTAAATTCTTAAAATCATTTTTATTCGAAATAATTTAACTAAAATTTTTTAAAATATACTTTTCTGAAAAAAATAATAAACTTTTAGCCTTTATACTGATACTGTATATAAATTGTCTTTTAACCTGAGAAGCTAAAGGGTCTCACTCTAACTAATTGAAATGTTTTAAAAGTAAATTTAAGTCCGTTTGGTTAAGGTAAGGCATTTCAATAAGATTCAATATTGTGAGAAGTTTCACTAAACCAATCATGCATAAGAGGAGAGTCCTGGACCTGACCCCTCCAAGAAAATCGAAGTCTCAAAAAGTAGTGCTTGGTTTTGATTGTGATTAATATTTTAGATTGTCCTTTAATGTATTAAACAATAGCGTTACAGTTACTAAATTTTAATATTTCTCTAAATAATCTAGAATTTGTGAAAGCGGACCCCAAAAGATTGGTAACTTGTGCACTCTTGGACTAAACTATAATTATAATAAATAAAATTTCCTTTCTTTTAGGCTTAACCCTTATTATCGACCACTTTTCCATTATGTAAAGCTCATAACCGAAAACTTTAAGCTCTGATTATGGTGAAAAATACTGCGGGAATAAATACAATGAGATAAAATAGTTGACTATATAGTGATTCGCATAATTTATTGCAATCATTGTTCGTACAATTTATGTGCACTATTTATGTTCCACTTGTTTTCTCCGACTCTAAATTGTATCTCAAAGTTAGGTTTTCATTTCGCATAATTAAGTTTGTGCACAACATCTATTATAGCCTTATATATGCTTCATATTCACTATTGTAACACATTCTCTATCGTTCAATGTTTGCCACCACAGCATTGATCAAATAAATTTGATCCATAGCGTTAACAAGTAATTGATGATAAGCATTGAACGGTTGTGATGTTTTCCAATATTTTTATTTGTAAAAGTTTAATAAATTGTCGCAAATCATATTAATCATCATTGAAGACAGCTTTCAAATAATTAAATACTTAGTGTATTATAAAATAAACACAAATGCATTTTATTTTCGATATTTCATAGGTTAACATTTTTATGCTTATAAATTCTTTGCACAATTTCACAGCAAATTATGTGAGGATTATTCCGTTACTCATTCATGGCTATAAGGGATCTGTTGTAGTACACGATTTAGCTTAACTGTTATACGGTTGCAGTTTCTTCTCTCATCTCTAGCGTTGGCTTTGATAATCTTGTCATCCGGTACAGTGTCTTAAATCTCGAGGGATTGATTCATTTCATCTTTCATTCCATCTGATTCTCTCTCTCTCTCTCTCTCTCTCTCTCTCTCTCTCTCTCTCTCTCTCTCTCTGGCCGTACTTTTGATGCAGAACTCCCTTTGACAATGTAGTCATGATCTCACTAACTATGGTATCACGCAGTGTAACATTTTTGTTGCTCAAAAAAGTGAGAGAAGTGAGAGGAGGAACTTCTTTTAGTTATACTAAATCCGGTGATGAAAGCTAAAACCGCGTCCACAATAGCATTATATTTTGATGTTTCGTCGAATAGAAGATACTATGTATGAGTGACTTATAACAGAAGCCCTTACAGTTGGATTGATTTCCCTCTAGTGCTTCCTAATAACGCAATCCTTACTATTCAAAGAGATTTCCTATCCATAAATTTGTTACGCAAATCATAAAAAGAAATCCATTTATTAATACTAGCATTACATTAAACCATAAACCTTCTCATGTTATGGCGATTGTGTTGACTCACAATTTATAGTCTGTTCTAAATTGATTACTGCATCCCATCATATCTCACTATCAAAATCTAATGTTAATAAAGTTTTTTTATCCAATGAAACAGACCATTAATATTAATTTCGAAACTACATTACATTATAACTTTAAATATTATAATTAATGAAGTTTTGCGAATGTTTTTCATTTTTATTAAATATAATTTTTTCCAGAGATAACTCTAATCTCTAAATAAACAAAATAAATAAAACACAGAATAAATACCAATATTTTAGTGATAAATATATGATTAATATTGCCATCAATCACACCATTGCCATGACTTTCCTAACTCGCAAAGCTTACAAGATTTAAATCGTGTACTTATTATACATTTCATTTCATTTGTTAACTAATACTTTTTCCATACAATAAACTTATTTTCTTTCATTTCTTATTCTCGTCGATATAATTCCATTTCCTTTTTTCCAGCGAATTACACGGCTTGTAATACTGGCGTCTATCTTAAGTGTCACTTTCCTTATTTCTATTCAGAATTATAATAATAGCATTTCTATCCATCACTAACAATATGAGTATTACAAGAGAGTCGAGTTGTAATTCGGTGAAAAGCGACACAAAAATGTATTAGCAGTAAGTATTATATTATAGTGCGCTCTACCTTCAAGTTTGAGCTGCCATTCAATTGATGATCTAAACCATGCGTGCAAACGGTTCCCTTTGATTTGGCAAATCTTTTGTGTATACCTTATGCTCGTCAGTCATTGCAATGCTATTACTATTGGTAGCAATACTGGTAGAGAACCCGACATAACAACCCAATAGCAAAACCGAACCATTTATATTAGTGTCGGTACAATTGATGGATTGTTGGCCCCCAACAAACTTGTCACTTTGACGAATCGACGGATTTCAGTTGAGCTCCGTTTTTAATTCTATTGGCAAATGATATTTACTGTTACGCTAATACACTCCAGAGATAAAGACTTAAATATAGTGCCTTATAGTTCAGATACCGGTTTCTGTCTGAATTCGAATTCATTCTCACTTCAATTTTCATTCTTGTGAATTGAGTTATTTTCAAATAAATTTAAAACTTTTTTAGTTTTGAAAAATCAGTTTTGTTTGTTATAAAAGGATGAATTGAAAACTATTGCATTGAATAAGTTTAATCGATCGGAAGCGAGTATTCTTTCGGATGTATTTGTTGGGGTCTTATTATAGCATAAAAACTAAGTTATATGTAAAACACGAAATGAAACATAAAAATAGAGAGTAGATGACAACCAAAAGAAAAGAAGGAATAATTATTTCTTTTCCTCAAAGAAAGAGTTTGTAAAGCTTTTGATGCATGCATTGGTGGTAACAGTGATTCGGGAATTTTTCTCAATAGCTTTTTCATTTCTCTTTATGCATACAAGTAATGCAAAGCATGCGATCTATTTTAAAGTTAGGACTAAAGCTACTCTATTATGGGTTATATTGTATGATATGCTTCTATACACAGACAAGATTAATGGGACGACTTGCACATTTCAAACTTCATCTAATGTTATACTCAATGTTCGTATGCCTCCCTGTCAGCTAAAGTGATTAATGACAGATAATTCTGTGTATCTCTCATACCATACTCTGTATTACACACACATTGAATATTTTCTTTTTTATACTCTTTATTACAACTACGAACTAATCTCAATATGATTTACATTTTATTTTTAAATATTCTTTATGTCTCCAATTTTTTGCTTATGTTTGCAATAAAGCAAAACTCAACTTAAATTCATTACCAATGTGTCAAAGTCAAGCCAATATTATACCAATGTATTTTATAATTAAAATTTATTTTTTATACTTTAAGAATGTAAAATATAATAATTTGAAACAATAGTGCAATCAATTTTATTTACCATCATTTTAGACGAGAAGAAACAAATATCATTTATAGTAGAGGGAAACGATGATCTGCTATTTAGGGATTCAGAACTTCTTCTATATCTTCTCATATCAATTGATATAAAATAAATGTGAATCACAACAAAATAAAAACAACAAGATATAAAAATACAAGTATGAGTTCAAAATTAACGTGCATTACAGCGGGATTCACTTAGCAACACATCTTTTCTGGTTGCTGTCCAGATACTAGATTCTCCTCCATTATAGTACAGTCACGGAAAAAATAGATTGCAATTGAACTTATTATTAATTTTGATAATCCTTTTGCTATCTTGCTATTCAAACATAAATATTCATAATTTTGAATCATTAATCATTAAAAAGCAGATTATCTTGACTTTATCACTAAAATTTTTAATTTTTTTTCACGAAAAATAATAAAGATAAGTCTTATCAACATGAATCATAAATTCAATTGGAAGCTATTTTTCCGTGACTGTACAACGAATAGAACTTCAAACCTCGCTGTTCGGCAGACCCTATTATTATGGAAACCAAAGTGGTAAGGCGCTATATACGAAGAATTCAAGCACTCCGATAACATTTAGATTGAAATTATTCGACTCAGAGTAAAAGTTTGATTACGAGAAATGTCTTAAGTAAAACCAAAAGTTGAAATCGCTTATGAAATAAACTCCGCAAAAGTAATAACTCAAACAGTAATGTATACAGTTTTGGATCAAATGGTACCGAATCACATAAATACCAGAACATTGTTAAATTAAACCTTATCTCTAGTGATAAAAGCTGGTGCTGTACGGTATTCAATTGTAAACTAATGTTTTTATTTTAATTACACAATTCCGCTGTTTCTAAATTCAATACTTAGCTGTAAATCAATAAATGAAATAAAGAGCTCTAATTAAATTAGTATTAATTGATTCATTTCATTATTTAGTTTTAAGTTTAAGTTAAAAATGATGAATATTAGAAATTAGTGACTAAATTGTAAGATAGCAAATATAGTGTACATGATCTTTTATATAAACGAGTCCTTAATTACAGTAATTGTAATATATCAGTAAAAATTTTTATTTGCTATTTATTGTAATAAAACTGAATTATATTATCGCACAAATTAAATCGTAAAGTTTCCCATTTTATTGAGCATTTATTGATAGCTAGAAATGCTTTCGAATCAAGCTTTTCAGATTGGACTAAACCTGAGTACAACAATTACAGGGTGTTTCACTTGCTTTTTCCAGGGGAGTACAGCAAAATCTTATGATATACAAATTTTGATTAATTATTATTAAATTTTGCATAAAATATGGAATTGAAATGACACTCCTTCAATATACTATTTGTCAACCGTTTGCTTTTCGCACAGCTTTAAGACTGCTATCACATTAGAGTAAAAGTTGTTTAAACTATTCTTTGAGGTTTTGTTGAGGCAATTGGTACGGTTTCAAGTGATCCTAGGTTTCAAATTAACTGAGTTTGTAATAAATTAATTTGTGCAGAGCATGAATTTAAGCCTTGCTTTGTCTGGGTTTATGATTATTGAGCCTAAACCTCAGGCTTTAAAAGAGTTGTTAAGCTTGGCCCTGAGTCTACTCAGCTGAGCACATGTGCATTCTATGATATAATTTATATAAATATAAAATACAAAGAGCTGCAAATATTCAAACTTCTGTATGGTTTGTGTTATTCTTTACTTTATGAAAGATATGTTGAGAATGAAACAGGAATGATGATTGTTTATCACCAGTTTAAATGTTTCTCAACAGCCCGAAAATCCGGTAACCATTAAGTTTCGAATCGTCGCCAACGAAAATAAATAAACATAGCTTTCAAATTACATTTTTCTACTATATCCTTATTTGTATAATTATTACAATAATTTCAATCTTATTTATTATGAAAATAAATTAATTTAATTAAAATCAATTTATTTAATTGAATTTACAAACAAAAAATGATTTAATGACAAAAAAGACTTGAAAGTCTTGAAAATGATTGAAACAAATTGGGCTAAATATGGAGTGTTATGAGAAAAGAATGTATCCATGCTCTTTGACACAAACGTATGACCATTAAGGCCGAGTCGTGATGATAAACCAGCCATTATTTATCAGTGACATTCCCATACCAATGATATACTTCTGAATACTTTTGATCACAAATGATAGCTCTTTTGTAGATTTGTTTCCCTTTATGTTCATACTTGAGTCACACTTGAATATAAATATAAAAGCTATGATTTTCTTAATCTATTATATTTTATAGTGACGCACATCATAAAACTTGTATCAGAAGTAAAGCTCATTTTTGTACCTTATATTTCATTTATAATTTAGAATGTGTTAACTTGTAAGTAAGATAAGTCAGTTTACTTTTCTTTAAATTGACAAAAACATAAAATATTTTATGTTTTAGTGCTGAAAAGCTTTACATTATATATTTATTTGAGTTGCCCTAAGCGTCGATTTGAGAAAGTTTCGATTGTAAGATCACATTTAAACCTAAAACTGCAGAAGTTTATGACTTTAAAAAGTAAACTTTTCTTCAATTGATATGAAAATAGTTTATTTCTATTGAATCTGTCTATAAATTGATATCTAAAAAGAAACACTATAAGTATGAAAATTATTATTAGTCTCGCATAAAAAACTAATAATATAAGGTTATTAATAAAAATATTCAAATATATTAATAAAGTTATTATAGGAGTATAACTACTGTACAAAACTTGTTAAAAATATCATTGCAATAATACTCTGCTATCAAAAAATGTTCGCCTAATTTATTCCACTAGTAATTTAGATCACTTGGTATGAAGTACTTTCTCTCATGATTATAATTGCCTCAAAGCAGATCTCATCAAATATTGATGATATGAGAGTGACAGTAGTAAAGACGGAAACATCAAATGCTACACAATGTTGCCATCGTGTTAATTATTAATGAATATTGCGGCATATTTATACCTTAATCTACTCTACTATTACTGTGTATTTGCTGCAAATGTAAAACATTTTCACGTTTATTATGTGAATATCAGGCTTTCCTATTCTATTCCCTAAAGAATTTCTGGTGTTCATTGCTATGAAATATAGACGACATCAAACATGCTTATATATTCTGTAACAGTATAAAAGGTAAAAATTGATACTTTAAGGCCACCAAATATTGACCATGTTATTAAAATTTTTTTTTAATAATTATAGCTATTGAGGACATAATCATGACATTCCGATTCATGACATCTAATCTAAAGCTTTATTCAATATTAATATTAACACTATCTGCTGATATACCAGATCATGCTTACTCTAACCCAAACCAAACTTACATACAGTACTTTACTCTGCATAACTTATGAGGTTATACAACTATAACTTATACAATAAGGTTAAGGTGGGTTAGAGAAACCTGAGATTAACCAGACTCATGTAAGTAGCGCTAATTTAAACTAGCTACGGGCCCGTTTATAAGAACAGGGGAAAATAGTATAACTAAAGGTTGGAAAGGCTCATTAATGTTCATGTTTAAATTAGTCGACTTGCACAGATGTGCTAACTTTGGTTACTGGAAATGAAAAGTATCGGTGACGTAGCCTTTACTTCGCTAAATCTGCCACTGGTACTTCTCGAAAAAATAAATGTCCAGTGAGCACCTTTCAGGTGATACAGATACAAAATATATCATTGCTTTGGTTCTATAGTTGCCAGTATTCGCCTTTATCGAGACACAAACATACAGACAAATATTGACATAAGTACTGTTTATTTCGGAAGATCAGGTATTAATTTCTAAAGTATGCAAACTGAACCGATAAAAATAAGCCTAAACTGAAGATAAAGTTAGACTTGTTTTAAAAAATGTAAGAATTATTTAGCGTTTACTTCAAAATGAAAATTTGAACACAAGTTTTGTAAAAATATATGTCGTTGTTAAGTGTGATTTACATTTGGATCATGAAATCAATTAAAGCTTTTATTAAAAAGAACATTATAATGAAACTATAAGAGTATATTTTTAGTGCATATTTGGCTACTTTATTAGTCATATTTGGGAAAAATAAGTGCATAGAAATCCTGTTCCTAATTATTATTATACTTTTTTGAGAAATTACACACTTATTTTATCTGTAATGCATTTGACTCTTTGTTAACGCATTATTTATTGCAAAAAAGTGTGCAATAATATAATTTGAGAATATTGTTTGCAATGTTCATAATTTATGAAAGGCTTTATATACAAAGATTCCGAAGTTCGGGATTTGAGGTTCGAGGTTTATGTTTGTGACAGCACTAATCTCTGGAACTCGAACTTTCTCAGCAGTATTGAAGAGTAAATTCTTACAAAATGATACGTTTCATACGAAATCTTTATTCAACTAATCTGATGGCAAAGTACTTCAGATATTACTAATAACAAGTAAATTACTGAACATATATTTATTCAAATTTATTACTATTTATACAAAATATTCTAATATAATATATTGATTCCCATAAGTATTTATAATTACTCTATCGCTGCTATGAAATAATAATTTGGTAAGTCCTGTACTTTATATAATTTGATAAGTTATATTACTGTACATGTGTTCAAATGCTGTCATAATTACAAAACGTAATGCAAACTCACTTTACTTGTGCTGTATATGAAAGTAAATTAGTATAACATACTAAAAAAATTATATTTTGACGGCTTTGTGTGCTTTTATTAAATAGAGTAGGTGTGACCCAAACGTGATGCGATGTTAATTTGCGATACTGTCATAAAATATTGTTACAAAAAGTTTTGCTGGCAATTAGAGCTCTTATGAGTTGGATCTCATGGGACTCTAATTTTGTTGGATTGAATAAAATTTTAGAATTGGATAACCATTATCTCTATTGCAATAAAAAACTACTCTTATTTGAAAAACGGACGCGAAAATTAGTCTTATAGTAGAATCCATTAATTAGATTACGCAAAAATTGGCTATTTTTACCCCTACCTACCAATGTAACGCGTTGGTTACATTTAGCTTTGACCCCTACCCTCCCCCTATAATGCAACGGTATATTGTTTTTGTTGATTCATTTCACTAAAATTAATTTAATTTTGGCAAAAACTTCTTTTTTTGCTTTAAACAGGTTTATAGAAAATGTAAACAATATTTTATATACCTATCCTATTTAGTCTCCAATATAACGTTTGTAATATTTGTCTCTGACTCCTACCTCCCTCCTTTTGCGTAACGTGATTAATGGACGTGCTTTTGTCAACAAATCAAAATGATTGTAAGATCTTCATAAACATTTTTATAAACACTGTACAAGAGAATTAATCTGAAATTTAAGACTTAATTAACTTAAAGCGCAAGTTAAAACACAAATTGGTCTTAACTTGGCAAGATAAGTTTAATATTAAATATTTTCTTACTCGTCAGTAGTAGTTTTGGTTGTTAAAATTTAGAGCTAAAATATGTAATGATTTTATATATTTTGTAATAATTGTGAAATTTTTTTAGGAATTCATAAAATGGTCCACTTTTGGTGACTAACTATTTGAATGAGATTGACTCCTGTTTATTACTTTATTGAAGTTATTCACTATAAAAAAAGTTTTTTAATTATTTATGTTCAATTATAAAATTCTTTATAAATCTCTCAATAATATTGTTGAGAATAATTTATATTTCCACTAAAATTCATTTAAAAGATTTGTTTGATGGATAGGATGTTTATTATAAAGACTGATATTTGATAATATTGTGACATAACTTCATATAACTTACAAGTTTATGACAACTTCTTATTGAATTTAATGTGAAATTTTTGATATTTATTATTGTCTTTTGAATTTAAAACATGATAAAAGACTTTAAATATTATTATTTTTTATTAAAATAAAGTTTATTTATTTAAGAGTTATTTAAGTAATAATAGGTTAATGTCATAAAATGAGAGATTGAGAACTCATAATAAGCTTTACTTAAAGTAAATCTAAAAGAAGGCTAACACTTAAAATAAATCATTTTTAAAGATAAATTGCAAAATGTTTTTTAGTGGTATAATATTTTGATTAAAAATAAATATAAGTCCTTCACATATTTTTTTGATAAAATAAATTTTATTTTACTCAACAATAAAATATGAAATATTGATGTTATATTCGCTGTTAATAATTACCATTTTAGTTGCAATACTGCATAAGTTATCAAATTTTCTCATCTGCCACAGTAATAAATTATTCGTTTTGATTAATCTAACATTGATTAAGGGCTCGCAGAGAAATACAAAATCTAACTCACTGTATATACCCATTCATGTTGGTTGTAATCTCACTCTTATATTTTTGAAAATGAAAAATGTTCATAAAAGAAATGATTAATGATTATACTTTGCAGTTGTTTTAATGTGCAAAAAGAATATGAAATGCTAATAGAAATCTAGTTTCATAATAAGTATAGACTATGCAATGCAGCAAAAAAACGTTATGATAGGGCACACATTTAATGTGATTTGAATTGAGAAGATAGAGGCAGAAAAATAACATGAAAAGAATGAGCGATATGTTTGAAGTATATATTGTCAGTGATACTGATTGATGACACTCGCCATAAGTTTGTTAATAAGAGATACTTCCTTTTGAAAGTATCGCCCAAATAACAAACATATCAGTCAATATTTTTTTGACCGTAAATTGTCACTATATATTCAGAAATACATCTTTGCTCTCAGCAGGTGTTATAACATATATAAATTATGAACTTATAATTGAGCCAAATATCACATCAATTTATAAGCTATTGCTTAAGTTTATAAATAAGTCAATTATAACTCACTTGAGTTTAATGAGATAAAAGTTATTCAAAAGAAATAACACATAAAAAGTTCAATAAAATGAAGTTCATCCTAAAATTGTGAGCTTTTAATTGCTGCAAAAATAATTTTAAATTCAAGATTCAAGCATTTAATCACTGATTTATCTGCTAAAAAGTCTCCTCAATAACAGAGTCGCTAATATTTTTTATTGATATTACCAGTAATTAATACTTTTGAAAAGTTAATGTCAGTCTTATCTGCACTTTAACTTATAAAAAATAATTTATAAGCTGACAATTAAATTACAAGAAGGCATAGAAGGCATTGCCCTCTAAACCCTCTAAAGATTGACACCAGTTTGAAGGCTTTCTAACCGTGTAATATCAGTGAATAAAGCAATTAGTTTAAAAAGTTGGCAGAAGATTGGCATTCAGTCGTCACTTCTCTTCTTACATAAAAGATGAAAATGTGATTTAATAGTATAAGTCAAGTGAAGATGATTTAGAGCTGACGATCATTGCCAGGAAATGATTATCACTGTATTTGACATGATTCCAAAATGGCTGATGACTGATGAAAGGCGAACAATCAATCAAAGTTTCTGACCTCAACTGCGCCGCTGAAAGTCGCGCACTAGTAGTTTAGAATGAATTTTTTCCAACTCTGCTAAGCTTCAGAATGAGTTACAACATATGCAATGGAAATACTAATGGAATTGCAATATGTGTGCAATAAGTATTAGGCACTCATTAATCATATTTTCTTGTAGCGAAAAAAGTGGCGAAACTTGAGTTTAGTTGACAGTCGTTGTGGAAAAGAGAGATGAACTCATGTCGTAATTTTAGCATTTAATGATTGATTGCGCATAATGTTAGTGGTTTCAAATGCTCTCCACATAACTGCCATATCAGTAGTCTTTTAGAGTCAGTACATGCAAAATGAAATGTATAATACAGACTGATTATGTACATTACAAGACTCCAACTTAAATAATCAGATTTTAAATAAAATAGAGTCAAGCTTTCCGATCCGGCAAACATTGATAAATATAATTAACAAATATAGAAAACAGAAATCGTGATTATTTTGATAAAATGCTAAAAATTTATACAATTACTAAGTTTTGAAAAGCATTGAAAATAGATTATATCTGTTCGTAAAATAATATCAGTTATGAACAATACTCCATCCTTGTAAACAAGCTTGAGTTTCAAGTCTAAACGTTTGTAACTTAACCATTAGGACGAAATACTGCACTCATTCTCAGCAGAAATAGAGTACTTTTACGGACGCTTTAGCCATCAGCCCATAAATGGCAAATGGGAAAAGATGGTAAATGCTTGACAACAGATGTTGTCAGCAATCAATGATTGGGAGCGCAAGTGAGGAGAGTTTGAAAAGCGTATTTCATCTAAATTGAGAGTATGTTATGTTATGTTATGTTATGTGAGGGCATATCACATGTTGAGATATTTTATTGCTATCAAGTGAGAGATGCTATCAGTATGTGTTTACTTTTGATGATCATTGATGATGATTATGACTGATGAACCATTTATTTCAAGCTGTTGTCTTCGGTAGCATTTATGAAAATTAAATTCAAATAATATTTACATAAAGTTCATCTAAACTTTAGACTTACAATAGTATAGCATTTCTTTGAAGCGAACTGTATAATAGCGATTAAAATCACAGCAATATTTATAATTCAAAAACTTTAATTTACAGAATAAGCGATGAGTTTAGACCTCGTGTGTTTTATAAGTATTGACTTTCAATAAGATTTCAGTGATTAAAATATTTAAATTATCAATAATTTGAATAACTCATTGAAGGCCTATTTTTTAATGAATGAATTTCGTGATTAACTTTAAAGTTAAATAACAGAATTTGCTGATTTGGTCAACACATATGTTTCACATTATAACAAACATCAACATTGAGTGAGTAATGAAAGAGAAGAAGAAAAAGAAGAAGCGGTTGAGAATAAACTAAAGGGAAGACCCAAACCCGAAAACCTAAAATAACTCTTAGAATGACGTTAATGGTAAAGTTGATGTTAAAGTAAGCATTAGTGCACTTAACTTTCTGTAAAACTGTAGATTTGTAGCCTTGAGTTTACCAATAAAACAACAATTATTAAAACTGAACTCATCTAATACTTACTCAATTGTTTGCAACACTTGTTCTTATGTAAAAGGAATTATGAATATATGAAACAATTCTTTACATCTATTGATATATTACTATGAAATGCCTCCAAGTTTTGCATTCAACTCGAATGAAAAGGACTTCTTTTAAGTTGTAAAATACATTGGTTCGAAATAAACTATATTTTGAGACTTATTTGAATCCTGAAAATTATTTTCTTTTATATAATAAATAAAATATAAGAGAAGTTAACAATTGAATTCTCAAATATGAGTAACAAATCAAAGTCAGGCTATAGAAAGATAAGTTGTTATTGCATCTGAAGGTTTGATTGTTGGCCGTTATTCAGTAGTCATTCAGTGCCCACATATTTCGTAGAGCCATATAATATAAATGGTTTCTCTGTCAGACCCCCACTGGTTCTCTATCATAAATTGTTCTCTTTTGCATTGAATCTATGCCACGATTGTTATGTATGGTAACAAACTGTTCTCTGTCCTGAAAGCACTTTCTCAATTGCCATATTTTTTCCTCTTTTAAATCCCTAGTGTTTGGCCGAATGACACCTTATTTCAGGTTGTTTTGTCCGATCTTCCAATACATTCATTTATGCATCGATGCACACCATGTGAGTCTCTACAGGCTCTACAGCCGTCGTCGACCCCATACCGAGTGAACATTCATTTTTCACATTTTTGATGTCTTGTGTTCTTCGCCGCCTTCTAAGAATGTGCCACAGATTACGTAATTCTCAACATTTCACTAATTTTTTATTCTCATAATTCAGATATTAAATTGAAATAATCATTAACTTAATCTAATAATAGCTTTCGAAAAACTGGTTTCAATCAAAAAATAGCTAATGCTTGATATGCAAAGTGAGGGTCTGTTTGAACTAAGAAATGCCACTCAAAGTTAGAGAATAAAAAGTTTTTGTCCACTTGAAAAGCAGAACGTAATATATGGTTAAGTAGATGTCAAAGCAAGACAGAGCCGATTGTCAGCAACATTCATGGTTGGCATTCATGGTTGCATTCATGGCCTGCATTCATGGCTGTCAAGTTTTTCAATATGATCACCTGAAAGGAACAACTTTTTCGCTTTTTAGACACTTTTCTATCCAGTAAAGCGAAAATACATTTGTTTCACTTTAACACACAGTTGTGGCGTAAGCAAAGAGCTCTTTTTTCTATTGATATATATTTTCCCACTCAAAAGAAGATAAAATGTTTTCTCCAGTAGTTAATGATTGTGAGATTGGAATCACGGTTCAGATAATTTTTGCCGTGAACTCAACTTTACACAAATGTATTTCATTTTGCTGTTGAGAACGTTGAGAACTACAATGCAATAAATATAAATTTGAGTCAATAAATATATTCTTGAAGTGAAAAATAAAAAGAAACTTGATTTAAGACTATCGTAGAAACAAATATATAATAACAATAAATTTTATCTGTTTTGTTATTAAGCTTCAGCTTCAAGAGTGAATTTGCTAAAGATAGTAGTTTTTTATGTGATATTTCAAACTGAGCCTAAATTGCATCCTTTACTTATTTTCGATGTCATTTGTCTCAGTTGTGTCCAATACCAGTTGAAGAGTTCATGTCGAAGAGGGGCTGTTTTGGAGTGCAAAAGGAGAAAAATATTTAAAGCATTGAGTCTAAGCATTGAGTCTGAGTTTCTTAAATTGTATTATATTAAGTGAATTGCCTTAAGTTAACAAATGTTAGCCATAAATCTCAAGAAGTGAGACACTTAAACACACACATTTCACATTTTTGCCTTTCTGGTGGCCAATAATTTAATGTTTGGTAGTATATGTCAAATGCTAGTATAGTAATACCATATATAACATTTTTCTGACTCTCTTCTCTGTTAACTACTTACTTCACTTCAGCTTCACTACTATTAGTCTATGACTCCCTTCTATTTCTCAGTTAAGTTATAAGAAAATAGTGCAAAGATTAGTGAATTCACCGCACAATTTATGAATATAGCCTATTGGCTGACACGCAGAAAAAATAAAAGTAATACATTTTGTGAGCAAAAAATTATTGCATCCATAAAGTAGCTAAAAGTCACACAATTCATGATTTATTGTTATGTTAGAAACTATATGTATATTACAGTACATCCATTCGAGATTACTTATTTAGTTCATATGGAAACGCAATAAGTTTCTTGTTTTTATTTATCTCCTAAAAGTTTTCTGCGCAAAAATTGTAAAAATTATTATTATTATTATTTTATTTTAATATTAAGCCACAAAAAACATCAAATACTCAGTCAGTCTCAGTCTAGCATTAGTATAATCGAGTATAATATGAGTCAACTTATCATTTGTAAATTTACTGCTACTAGTAATGTAAAAGCACTGGTGTGCTATTGATAAGTTAGCATTGATATTGTATAATGTTATATAAATTCATTTGTTAAGAGCAATACACACAAAGTTCACGAGCCATATAATAAAAATGATCTGCGAGTCATGTCATTAGCATTTTTATGTTCGGCAGTTTTATTCAAAACATAAATTTTATGATAGTTTTATTGAATTATATT
The DNA here is from genome assembly GCA_034699485.1 of Nanhermannia elegantula. Classification (NCBI taxonomy): domain Eukaryota; kingdom Metazoa; phylum Arthropoda; class Arachnida; order Sarcoptiformes; family Nanhermanniidae; genus Nanhermannia; species Nanhermannia elegantula. The sequence continues at coordinate 30,431 of JAQGCH010000034.1, forward strand.
AAAAAAGTAAAAAAGACTGTGACATAAAAAGTATTCACTTATTTTTTATTATATAACAAACGTCTATAATTTTCTCAGCACAAACATCAAAACTGGACATTAAATTTGAACATAAAATACAATACGCTTTATATTTTATAGCTGTCAGGCATTATTTTTCGCAAACAATATAACTTATTTTCTATTCTTGATTTTTGGTAATAAACTATTTCTCTTTAATGACAATAATTTCGTGATAGTTGGGTACAAAATAACTCAAATAAGGGAAGTACTGGTTTGCATGTATAAGGCGTATGACTAGTCGCAAAAAATGTTACAACACCGACATAAAAATTTCATTTTAACGCTTTAGTAGTTAAGTTATTAAAGTAATAAAAGAATATCAGTTAAGAGTTTTTTGATTGGTATATTAAAATTTAAGACAACTTAATTCGCTTGTCTCGAAAATCCACAGTTGACTCACACTTGAATCTGTTGCCTTAAGTCATATGATTGTAACCACTTTAACATATTCTTAATATACTATTCACTTTGACAGTTAAAAATTAATTACTTTAATAACCTTTAAGCGTATTCTTTTGTGTTATTTTATTAGTTTGCAAATTAATATTCTCAACAATTAAATAAAATTTCTTTCCCTTTAATTGAAGGAAAACTTTCAAATATTAAGACAATTAGAGGTGTAATAATTTTCTTTAAGGCATTTACTTTTCAAATTTACGAAGACTTCACATTTAAGTAAAATGAGACCAAGTTCAAATTTTACAAAGCCATCGCTATACTAACCACTGATGTCGCGCCGAGCATAACAACATTCATTCAAATATAAAGCGACATTAGTGTTAAATAATGAGAGGCTGTATTAAACTTATTTACATTTTTCTAATTATTTAACATGATTTTTATCTAATTTTTCCATTAATATGCTTTAATAACATGAATTACCATTTCTATAAGTCTCAGCTGATTATATGACTTTTAGTATAAAACCTGTAATAAATTCATTCAATTAATTCTTAAGTTAATGGAGTCGTAAAATCTGCAATAGAGATGCAAAATCGATAAAATTGATCATTAATATAAATCTCAAATATATAATGAAATTACAAAAAACTTATAAGAAAATATAAACTCTTATTAATTTTAACTGACTTTAATTATAAAGTTGAAGTAAAGGGTTGAGTTGACATGCATTCCCATAATTAATTATAAATTTGATTAATTTAATAATTATTTAGATTCTAATCATGTTCAAGAAATTGAGTTATTATTTACAAAACTTATACCTTAATCGTAATCAAATAATTTTGATTTGAGTTATTTGAAAAAAAGTACCCAAGTGTTAGCTATTTTTTTAATTGTATAATATAAATACAGTAAGATATTCATAACTAAAATTCTTAGAATGATTTTATTATTTTTTGCCAAATTTTGCTATAATAGTGTGCATTTATCTAATTAATCAATTGGTGTTAATGACAAAAAATTATTGGTTGGAGAATCTACGGATTGAACAGATTATATAATTTCTAATAAGTTCTTAAGTTCTACAGAGAGAGCTCAAAAAGATTTTCAGAGGAATGGGTTTGATATTAGGATTCTCTACACAATAAAAATTTATCAAAACTTTATGATAAATGGATTCTCATAACATTTAATTAAAGCCTAAAAATTTAGAATTTTAAAATAAATTCACAATTCAAACTTGATTAGTGATTCAATAATCAATCGAGAAATAATATTTTCTTCAAAATATTCTCATAGATATATACTTTATAATACAGAAAATCAAAGTGTTGTTGATCTGATCAAATCCAGATCCAAATCTTTAGAAAAAATATCTCTGAACCGAAATATAATATTAATTTCTCCCTAACTTTTACAGCTCTCCCTATAATGTAAATGTCTTAAAAATTATTTTAAACTCGAGTACAGTGCAGTACATTTTAGAGAATTGTATTTCAAATTTTTATTTATAGAGATCATGAATGAAAGAGTTTTTGTAAGAAAGAATACAATCATAAGCATTAAATGAATTTGAAGCTATAATTAAACTGAAGTCTGATGAGCATAACTCTAGTTATGATACTTATAAAGCCATTATTCCTCATCAAATATATTTTCAAAATAAATGATAGTATTGCACGCATTTTACATTATTATAATGTTTTAATATTCATATCATGATATACAGGTATCCAATTAGATAATGATTGTCACTATGAACTTACAAAATGAGTTTTCAAAATCTAAATTTTCTTTATTAAGCAAACTTTTTGGAACTATTAATGTAAACTCAATTTTATTTTGTTTTATATTCAAAGTAAACGAAACATTCGTAGGGTTTTAGACGCTTTTTCTTTCTGTATAGAACTGAATGTTTAAACAAAAATATTTAATAAGAGTTAACTTTTGTTTTGTTCAAAAAATGGGTAAAATGTCTTTGGTTTTAGTTTGCAAATTATAATGATATGAAAAATTTAAGATACTATGTGTTCATTTTTGAACAGATGAAAGTTCAGTTACAACAGTAGAGATATTAATTTAAATAAATTGATTATTTAAAGAGTCATTTCGTTCAAATTGATATGAAAACTAACATTCACTCATATAGTAAAAAGTGTGAATAAGTCTTAATAGCCTTAAAAAATTTGAAAAAAATCAAACCGAGTGGAACACACCTAGACTACCCATCTCAGACACCCCTTCAAGGTTTTCAGAATTTTAAAACTCAAAGGTACCCTTTAATTTTTTTTATTAAAAATACTTCGAATACATAGCTGTATTTTATTCGGAGTCAAATGTATTTTTTAAAAATAAACATGGGCTGGAATACACCCTGATATTTGCAAAAACGTATATCCCCAGCAAACAAAAAAGTTAATTTGGGCTTCTATGGGAGCACCCAAGCGCCACCTGGGGGTCAAAGGCAAATTTGGGGAAATATTTCACCCTTTTATCGTCGAGGTAGGCCACCATTGATTAGGAAGCTATAGATATTAGTAACAATTTTTAATATATTGGTTGACTCTCCACTTGTTTTTTCGAAAATCCTCATTCTTATAATGCTTATAATGAAAGGTAATTACAATGTTGTAAACTTTGATAAAAGAGTTTGATTATTTACATATTAATAAAAATATATGAAATGTGTAAAGAATATCCTGAATCTTATTAAACTTTCATCAGAAGTTTTAATAGTAAGACTTAAGCCGTGAGATTACAATGTAATCATTACAATGATATAAACTGTAAACAAAACTTTAGCAAAAGCTAAAGTAAGGAATTATTGGCTGTATATCATTGTATATCAAATGAAATCTCTCTACTTCGCCGACTTTTATTCGATGTGCATCTTGTTATGTAAATGTTAAATGCATGCTAAGTCTTTCCATGTTTACACTCTCACATCCGCTCAAAACAAACGCCAACCAATATGAACGCTGACAAAGAATTGAAGCGCTTTTACAGCCAAATAGAACTTGTCATTGAAGAGAAAGGTCTAATGTTTGCACGTCTTGGTTCTCACTTTCACATATTCTCTGATTCTCTGTTTTATTGTATTTATGCTATCCATACAATAGTAAAGACAATAATGTCAATTGTAACCATCCAATCAAATTGCAAGTGAATGAGTGGCTCAATATTGGTTTGATGCCGAATCCCAAGTTTGTCACGTATTATTGGCAACGAATGAGAGTCAGCAATTCGTTCGCTTCAAATCTTCAGCTTAAGCCACTTCAAGCGTTTCGCATTATTTCAGCATCAAATAATTCACTCCAAATAATACTGTGCTCTACTTATTGCTATACCTTTACTTATTTTACTTCTCATACTTTCTATCAAAACATCGCAAACCATTTTTTCAGCTGTCAATAATCTTTTGTTTTTGCCTTTCTTTCACTTCAATGATGTTTCGTGTTTCGCATTTGTCTCACATTCAATAAGTTTCACTTAAATATTTTACTCTCTATTTGATTTGATTAAAAATTTTATCAGAAAAATATGGTCTCTGTTTGCAGTTTTCAAATAGATATTCATATCTGTTCGTGTGATTGTTTTGCTTCTTATTTAATATTTTAATCAACTTATAAGCTGTACTGTAAATACTGTAAATTCTGAAGAGAAACAGAGACTCAAAATTTACTTACTGTATAAATTTTTACTCTAAATGAGATAAGATATTCTAAAATTCTGTTTAAAATCTATGCAATTTTTTTAAAGAAGAATAAAGAACATATCTGTTTCTGAGACTAATTTTTCTCAATTTTAGCCCCAAAATACTTTCACGATTTTATAAAAAAAATATTAAAATTCTAAATTTTTTATGCAATATTAATCATAAACAGGGTTTGCCAGACCACTTCGCGTCAGGGGGTGTAAGTCTGAAAATTTTTAAAATTCTAGGGGGAAGGGGTAGTCCAGTTTTCCAACTTTCCAGGGGACATACACCCCCTCTAGCGAACCCTGATCATAAATACGTTAATCAAAATTACTTTGAAAAATAAAAATTTTACTATATACTTAGAGGGTGTTTTGGGAATCCTTCATTAAAACAACAAGGAATCAATGTAAACATCTTCAGTTTTCGATTTTTATGGCAAAACAATTCCTTGTACGATCCCTGCTTTGGGACCCGGGATCCTCTCAGTTATTTTTATGTACCAATTGTGATAAAAAAAAAGTCTGACCAGAACAAGTATATAGTATGTCACTCTCTGATCACTCTTTAACATTGATACTGTATCAGCCTTAATTTAACAGGTGAAAAAAATATAAATATCAATAAATTAATTAACATTTCCATGATTTTAAGTCATTCGACTCAAGTTATAAAATACTTTTAATTTATTTTAAGATTTTAAAACTTATTGAGATAAAAAGTTTGGAAAATTAGTTAAGTTATAAATAGTGAGAGTAAGTTATATGTTCTGCAAATACTATTCTATATTAATATAATTAAATAAATGACTGTACTGTAACTTTATATTTAGAAAATTTAAGGTATTTTTTTGAATGGAATTTAAATAGGGAGTGATTTTGCCCAAAATAAAAATATATTCAGTTGACAAGACATGAATCCTAACTGAGAATTCTTAAGGCATGTATAATTGAAACATATATTTATGGCCAGTTGTGATGCAAATGTGATACATTGTTAAGCTAAAGGCTCAGTGATCTAACAAAAAATACTACATTTATAAAAAGAGTTTTAGTAATCAATCATATTATTATTGTGAAAAACGGGGAGTCATGAAAAAAGAAGTGATGCAAAAGATGCGAAAAAATGGTTCGCATGAATGAGTTCGCAAAATGTAATATTTTTTACTGGTATGACAATTGTTGATGGTTGAGATGGTGGATGGGGTCCATTCCTGCTTACAATGAGGTTCCTGTCACCGAATATCGTTTATTATCATTATTTAGCTCTCGATTTAACTATCTCTCTATCTATCTATCTGTTCGTCTATACATTTATTACTTTCTCCCTCTCCATGAAAACGAACACAAATGATAAATGGCTTTATTTGGAGGGATGATATTCGTCAGTCCATTATTGAACGGACAAATGCGTTCCTCATAGTTTATTGTTGTATTTGAAGGGGCCATCAGTTTCCTTGTGTTGCATTACAACCTATCAAACAATCACTACATTCTATTCACGATATTCAAAATGGGTTTCCTTTCAATATTCTTTGAGGAATAAAAGTTTAATTTAGTTTTTTGATTAATTATGAATTTTTCAATAGTTGAAAAGTAGATTAAATCGTTTGTTTTTCAAATATGTATTCAACTTATTTATAGCTAACATAAAGCATTTTGATTTATAAATACTGTGTATAGAAATAGGCAATAAATCATAGCATGTTATGAAAGCCAATCCGACGATCGAATGAACATCTTGTGAATGGATATATCATTCTATAATAGTAACATGATATATGATCATATTTGGCCACAAATTTATTATTTTTATGGGAACATTGTCTGTCAGTGTTAGCACAAACAAAATTAATTGTAGTCTAAGCGCAGTAATCCATTTCGGTCAACATCCTCTACAAGATTGTATGCTTTATGATGAGTCCATATTTATGTTGATAATAATTTAAGTGAATTTCTTCGAAGCAATTTTTACGACCAATTATTATGACATTTATTTTAGTAATTTATTTATCTCTTCTCGACTGTCACAATCATATAAGTATATTTGGTTCTGACCGTCTATTATTCGTTAAAATTGCTCAACTGTTTTATGGGTTTATGTACAGCATTATTAATGCTTTTGAAAAAATAATTCTACTATTATTTTAGTGTTTTGAAGCACTAATTTTACTCATAAATATGAAAATTTGTGCTCATTATTGTATAAAAAGGCAATTTAAATAATTTAATTCAACAAAAGAAAACATAAGTTCTTTGAGAGCCCAAAAAACAAGTTTTCTATAACTCTCAGATATCAAGTTTTAAATGATAAGAGATATATGAAACAAAATCCACTCTGTCTTCTCTGTTCTCGGAGAAGTTTGTCTTTTCGGCGGCTTTTTTTATTTATCAATGATTGTCACTTATGAAGACCATTTGTGACATTTCACATGAAGCGAAAAAGCAGAAAGCGATGAAGAAGCGTATCGCCATCTCATCCAAATGACTTATCTTTCTGGTTGGCTCGCAATGCATTTTCTCGTAGTCACATGTTTTCGACTACGTTTTCGCGGCCGTCTTATCAGTCAGTGGTCCGATTCCTCAATTCCGGATCTCTGATGAAAAAAGATGGGGCGACATAATAAGATTTGCTTAAGGGCTTTCATATGAAAACTTCACAATTTTGGTCACATTCACTCATTTTTGAAGTCTGCAAACATAAAAATAATTTAAATATTATTTTCCTCAACACGTATTACTTTACACGTTAGTAATGATCCTATCATTGCCATCATCATTGAATGTTGAGATAAGAAGTGATTGAAACCATGCGAAAAAACATAAGATAGCGCTCAAAAGATATTTTTGTATAAAACTGTTATACACTTTTTCCTCTTCAACTCGTTATGTGAATTATTGCGAGCTTATGACAAATGGGGTACTCTTTCTTTAAAGACATTTATTATTTGAAATACTGATATTAGAGCCCAAACGCTATAACTCATATTGGGAATTATGTGTACGTGAAGTCTATTTTTTGGCAGAGCCTCTCAGATAACTCAATATTAAAATGAAATCGCAAAAAACTGAACTAAGGTTGCAAATTGTTCATCTTTCGAGAGCATCTTTCAAATAAGATTTTTTTACTACTTTGGGTAATTTTTAATTAATACACTAAAATGCTTTTCGGAAAATTAGAACACTTACAAGTTAGTGCTTGGTATAGATTTTAATTGAGTTCATTAAAAATGTTACTCAATTCACTAAAACTAAGATAACATTTGCAATTCACACAAATAAATAATATATATTTCTATTTCTTGATGCTGTCATTAATGATAAGAAATTGTCAATTTGTGCACTCATTTTTCCTTATATTTTTGAAATAAGCTTCATCTGAATTACTGATGCACTAAATTACAAGTTTCAGATCAGATTATCAATTCTTCATTGTCAACCTTGCAAATGATGCATTTGTTTTCCTCTCTGTTCATTTGATGAATTAGTGCGATAAAAAAGAGCAAACCATACGCATCACCACTAAGTCTCAAGTTTCACAAGTAGCTCATTGAAGAAGAATGTGCTTTATTTTCACTTCATCTTTGAATAATACTTTTATATACAAAAAATAGAGAAAAGTGCCACAAAATAGCAACCGTCTGACAACTTATAAAAGCTACATCTAGTCTCTTCCTTTCTCTCTCTCTCTCTCTCTCTCTCTCTCTCTCTCTCTCTCTCAGACACACACACACTTACTGTCTGCCTCTTTTTCTTTCCAGGCCAACTCAGGACAGATAACTCGACATTAACATTAGCGACGGCAGTGGTAATCAATCAAAAGATACTGCCAGCTGTACCATTATTAACATTAACATCGCTTGTGAGGTTCACATTTGCAAGTAAATGGAGATACAAAATGCGAAAATGAGTGCATCCCAAGAATTTCTAAATAGTCTTCCGATACATAACTTGTGGAAAATGTTTTACATTTATAAAAACTATTTTTGATGAAATAAAATAAGAAATTCTTGGTATTAATAATAAAGCATATTTTAAAAATTAAAAATTTTATTATAACTGTTATAAGTTTAGTATTTAAAATAATATAACTTAACATTTATAAAATTGTCCACAGATTCCTCAATTAATTTGATAAAATTTCTGAACTTAAATATTTCTATTTTAGAATAAATTGCCATAAACTCGAGAACCTAAAGACAAAATCCGTAAACAAACGGATAAGTTTTTCTAAGCGGAAATATAACATCACAATCTATTTTGCATCAGAGAAAAGATTCGAAAAATAAGTGCAGTACATGAGACACCACTTTGTTTGTGGTTTTTGTATCCATAGCTTAGAAAATGCACTCAAAGTCATAATTTATAGCCAACGAATTGCAGGCAAAGAAACAAATGTTGCCTCACAAATGTCGCAATTCACGAAGCAATTTATCTGCATTCTTGAGATGACGAGAGGAGAGCTCTGTAAAAGAGTGAGACAGAAAAGAGCGAAATCGAATGAGAGACCAAAACGAATAAAAGAGAAATAGTAGAGAACATCTTTCATGACTGTTAAAAGTCTCTTTATAACCCATACGCAGTATTTATATCCAACAGTAAATTAAAACTTATAGCTTTTGGAAAGTCTGTAACTTTCTAAATAGACAAAAATATGATGTCATACGCCCTGCTTTTCAAGTGAATTACATTCAACATTTGAGAATTGCAAAACTTATTTATTAACTTTCATTATTTTCTCAATAAATAACACATTTTTCAACAACTTATTAATGATGATGTCCATAGGCTCGAAAAAACCGAGCCTGAGCCTGAGTATGGACATCATTACTTATTAAATTCCCAAGTATTTGTATTAGAGTTATCGAAAGTTGTTTTAAGCAAACCTTTCTTCAATTAAAAATCTATAAATTGTTGTTATATTTTAAATAATGTACTGAAAAAGTGTTTGTCTGATAAGATTATTCTTGGATCCAGACAGACATGACAGACATGAATGAAAAAGAAATTTCAAACTCACGAATAAGGACCTAAACTAAAAAAGTATTTGCCTAGACTTAGAAAGTTATATAAACTTTACATTTCACGAATAAAACTTTAATCAAGATATTTAGGAAAATTGAATACTTCCTGGTGTCATATTTATTCTGAGGTCTGAATATAATGAAAAGATACAAAATTGAAGCAAAAACGTTTTCATGCATAAAAGTAAGTTATTTGCTGAAATCGCAAATAAATTTATTTTTAACATTTCATATTAGTTCATAAACGTTTGTTGAGCACAATTTTTTTACTCAATTGAATTTAAATGCAAAAGTTTTTACTTTCTATAGAAAGAAAGCGGTTAAATATTTGAACGATATAAAGATAAATTTCTTATAGAATTTAAGTATTGCATTACTTCTAAAAAGACACTAAAAGCTAATATAATGTAGACGTGAAGAAATGTTAAGTTTTATTAAAGTCAGTGTTCCCTAAAAGTTAGTTAATTAGGATTACAAGACTGACTGAAATAGCAATTAGAAATATAGTCTGTTTACTGAATATTTCATAGCAATAATTATTCAAAACAAAAATTAACTTAAAATAAAAATATGTATTCATTTCGGAAAAAAGTTTATTTTTAGCGCATAATATTTATAATCAAATCTAAACTTTACAATAATTTACGATACATTCCAACAAATTCTGGCATTATTTTGAAAAGATTTCACATAATTATATTATTTAATATTATTATTATTATTATATTTATAGATATTTATATACATCGACAAGATATGAATAATAATCAATAATAACTATCATTATTTAATTGCATTAATATTTATATTACTTGCTTATTATTGTCTTCAGGGGTGAACAGGAGGACCTATTCTTCCTGTGTAGAATCCATAGGGATAGTACATATTTAGTGCTGAAGAATTATGCAAATTGGGCAGTGAAGGAACTGTTGGTGGTATTGCACCTAAACCTGGAATTACTGCTGGTTTGTACGGATGATACCTATTGCTTAAAGGACTCAAACTTGTAGGATATGTTCTCCTCAGGCCTGCAGTAGTGGTCATTGTAGAGGGTGGAACAGTTCCGGCTGTAGTGTAGTGCATATGACAACCGGCAGCAGCGGCTGCGAGACTTGACCCAATTGGTGATATAAGAGATGGCACAGAAGTAACTGACTCTGCATTAGACGAGGTATGGGTTCGCAAATGCTGTAACAATTCCTCCGAAGATGAGAATCGTTTACCACAATGAGTATCGCCAGCGATCCAATTGCAGACATTGCCCGGCGGTCGAGGTAGGCCTGAAGCAAGTGGAGTATAGAGACCTGAACCGTAATTCTGACTGAGACCAGGAATCAGAGATGGATTTAAATGTGAATACGCAGCCAATGATGACAGCATTCTTTGGTGATCGCACTGATTGCAGCCATTGGGACATGTGCTTGGACTGCAAGTGGCCGCGGCTGCAGAGGCCAGAAGTGCCGCATTTTGCATGGCTGTTATTTGACACGTCCCACCACAGTAAGGGTCGCGACACATGGGCATAATCGCTTGGCCACCATTCACTGTCTTCATTCTTGCATAACTCAGTGGAGGATATATTGATGGATAAGCGCCTGTTTTATCTAAAGAAAGATGAGGTATGTGTCCGACGCCATTGATTGGACAACAATTACTAGAGAATGGATTTGTTTTATAGGCCGCTAAAGATGACAAACTTGATAATGAATTAATAGCATCTTTGTGTCCGTCGAGTCTCATATCTGGCAGACCTAATGAGGTAAAACTCAATGCACTACTTGTTGCTGTTGTCGACGTTAATGATGTATTACTGACTGAAGTTATATCAGAAGCACTCGATGTGTTTGTCGTCTTCAATGATGTCGTCTCTCCATTACTTTTATTCAATGCATTGTTGTCTGACACACAAGAAGTTGAAGGTGTGTTTTTGCCACTCGATGAGGCAATTAAAGGCGATGTACGCGCTGTACCACTACTCTTAGGTGATGCGGAACAAGTGGAACTTGTCTTCAATGTTGGCGTTTTCTTCTCACTTATTACTACATCAACATTATTATTATCACTGTTCCGCTCGTTGTTATTATTGAAGTTATTGTTAACTTTTTTGGTTGTTATTTCATAGGGTTTGAAACTGAGTTTAGATGAGCCACAAGTGGTGTTGCTTTGACTGCTACTGTCATCACCATTAACAATGCTACTCACTGATGACCTGCCATTCTTTTTTCTATCACTGTTGTGATGATCTTTACTTTTGTCCACATTTAATGGTTTGTTGTTCGGAGAATCGACGCCAATACTGGAACATGTCTTTGCCAGTAATGCCAGAGGGCTTTTGTTTGCGTCCAACTGTAACAACAATTAAGAATTTACTTTACTTTACTTTTTTGCTTTCAAATGAGTCTACTTTTTTGCTTTTTGGAAATTTATCAAATTTATTACACAATTCGCTTCCTGTTTCATAAATTAATAAATAAATTGGTGTAATAGTTTGCAAAAATAGTAAACGCTATTTACATAACTGATGAAATCTTATTTACACCAAAAGCCGAGTAATAAAATATTTTTAACTTATGAACAATAAGAAAAATTAGTGTGTATTTAATGAATAAAAAATTTATTACTAATTTATTGCTGCAATTTTGCACATTTTCTCATTATATTCAGTTAGCTTTTAAGTTGAAATTTATAAAAGCAATAAATTTTAAATAAAAATTATATGATTTTGTAATATAATATAACATATTTAATATACTGGAGATTCTATACAATTGTATGGAATAATAATATATGTTATAGACACCAATAATAATAATAATTGTAAAAAACAATTAAATAATATGTTTTAATGAGTGAAATGCACTATACTTTTTACAGATAATAAATAGTCATTAGCCATAAGATTGCAATATGTGTTTTGTTCATATGCATGAAAAATTATTTACATGTAATTAATATTATTTTTATGGTATTTTATTATTGTCTATAAAGCTATTGCTCTTATACAAGTAATTGTAAAGTATTTTAATGTTTTACTTCAAAGCAGAACCAATTAGAAAATAACTAATGAGGAAATTGGACAATAAAAGCATTTATTGGGCATTAAGTTTACTCATAAATGTGCTTCTTTATCAAATCATATTAAAATCATTTATTGTCTACAGTTAGCATAATTAGAAATATAACTTCAAACTTTTCCAATACGGGTACTTAATATTAAGAATATAAGAAAATTTATGATATCCTTTTCGGCATAATTTGCGAGATAAGGCTTCATTCAACTTTATATTGCATACCCTTAAATGTTTGTTTCATTGTAAGACAATCATGTTATGCATTAAAATCTAAACTAAAC